>QRFJ01006091.1:0-43462 GCA_006176705.1 Cocos nucifera | reverse complement strand
CGCCCAAGTGGAGGCGCCTAGGAGTCCTTGTTGGACAAGGACTCCACCTCTCTTTTGGATTCCAATTAGAGTTCTTCTAAGAATCCAGTTTGACTGGTCTTAGGCACCCTCTAAGGAGGAATCCAGGGGACTCTATTCCTACCAATCAGATTTAGATCTAATTTCATAAAGGGTTGTGATTGGTTGGGAAGAAGAGGAGTTGGATCACAGCTAGTCTATAAATAAGACCCTGTACCCAACTCAGATTGAAACATATGATGAGATCATAGTTTCCCCATGCCCCAAGGCTGTCTCTCCTCTCTTCCTCCATGCCAAACCTCCTTCTCCTTCTCCTCTCCACGTCCAAAAGAGTTTTGGACCTTGGTTGGTGCGATCCAGATCAAAGAAAGGCGATCAAAAGCAAGAAGGCTGCGCTGCTGCAAAGGACGACTGCTCATCTTCAAAAGGAGTTTTGAGATCCTCCAGATCAGATCTAGATCTGATTTTTGGAGGTGTGATAAAGAAGAAGAGAATCTCTAGATCCAACCTGAGTGGATACCGATAGAGGCCAGGCACTTGTATGGCTAAGATCCAGAACCTTCCGCTGCAAACAGGATCATCAACAGGGTAATAGGATTACCCAGATCAGGTAAATTAAATTTGATTTAATTTATTTTTATTTTATTTTATTTATTAAAATAATAAGAATTAGATCTAAAATATATCAATATCTGATTCAGATCAAGAAAAAAATTTTTGAAATATATCTCTTGATCTGATCAGATCTGAACGAACCTGGACTGAAAAATCAGGATTTCCCTTCAACTGGTATCAGAGCCATGGTTCTAAAATTATTTAGATCTGATTTTAAATTTATTTTAATCAAAAAATAATTAATTTTAGATATCACATGAGATATGATCAGATCTAAAATCAGAAAAAATTAAAATTAAATGATTAGGATCTAGGATTAGAAGATATGCATGACTAGTTCTAGAATAGAATAGTTCTATAGAATAGTCTTGCATGTTTTTTATTTAATCTGATTAAATCATATTTTAGATCTTTTTATTTATAATTTTTTGAAATTATATGTGTTATAATAACATCTAAAAAATATTAAATAAAATTATTTAATTTTAAAACATCATATGAGATGTGATTGATGCATGTCTAGACTAGTTTTAGAATAGTTCTACATAGTTGTCTAGATTAGGGTTTATTTTGATAAGATCAATTTAAATCTATTTTTTAGATTATTATGAGATAATTTAGATCTGAAAACATGCATGATTCGATACATGAGATGTATGCAAAATATGCCATGATTAGATCTACTTTGTATATGAGATATATGATATAGATCTGATCCTGTTTTGTAGTATTGATGTTCCTGATTAAGGCATTCCTCTTGGCCGTCCAGTCATAGAACTAAGAAGGGTTTAGGCCCTCTCTTCCCATTCGATGGGTGTTCTTATGATGTGTAGGGGTTGCTGCATGTTTCGTCTTTACATCAGAACCCAAAACTTACTTTCTGCAAAACCTAGGATTTATTATGCATATTTTGTTTATGAACCCTACTTAATTAAGAATTAAGTTTATGAATATTAATTAGGTCTAAAAATTGAGAATTTTAGATCTAAGACATATTCATAATACTGGGTTCGGGCTTGGGTAGCTCAATTGATTTAAGCGGTTGATCAAAACCGAATCAAGAGTTGGTTAGATGGGACAATAATGCTTAAATTGACCAGCCTAATAGGATTTAAGTCTGGGTTAAGATCAAGTCAGGATCAAGTAAGACCTAATTAGACTCAGGGTTAAAGTCTGGATTATAGGCTAACCCAATTGGTTCTGGCTTCAACAATTTGGTGTCTAAGGTAAGTTTGGCATAGATGACCGACTGATTTTTAATTGAGAAGCTACTCGACCTGAATGCCCGTTCTTGTACGAGTTAATGGCATATTCCTTCACCGATCTCACTTACCTGGCCATATCTGTTGACACATGTTCTGATATGAGGTGGTCAATAATCCGAGCTACCCATGCCCACTAGGTTAGTCTAATTGTTATGACTAAGCCAAGGTCTAGTTTAATGAGAACCTGAATCAATTCTCCTAAGAAAAGATTAAGTCTGAGGTCTTCCACCATATAGATGTGCGGGCACTTTCCGGGGTTGATTGTTCTAGGTTGGATACAGTGGCTCAGTTGCACCGGGAAGATGCAACCATGTCTATTAGGCATTGGATGCTATGGGCTGGAGGATGAGTTGGGCTTAATATTTTGGATACGGTGAGAGACTCAATTAGGAACCCAGTCTATGCAAATGGTGGATCTGACTTAACTAAGGAGTGGATCAATATTTTGGATATAGTGAGATTCATGAATTAGAGATCAAGTTTGGGTGCACCATGATTAGAGAATCATTGAACAAGAGTTGTTCACTCAATGGCTAACCCATCACCAATAACTGTTAGGTGAGGTGATGAGTCAGTTGGTGAGACCGCACCACCCACTAGAAATCATTAATCATGGAGATTTTCGCATCTCTACAGAGGGAGTGTAGGGATCCAAAAAAATAGTGGGAGCTAATTTGTTTAAAAATAAAACTCCTAAACTAATTGGTCAAGTCAAAATTATAATATCTAACTAGAATCTTTGACTCTCTATAGAAAAATGTCTACGTCCAACCCATTGGCACGTATCCTAGATGCACATAGACTGACCGAACCCAATTATAAAGATTGGCTGAGGAACTATAAAATTATTTTAGGTTCCGAGAAGTTAACCCATGCTTTGGACCAGGACCCTTCCACATTACCAGCCCGTCCATCTATTGAACAGAGAGCGTCTCTGGATAAATGGATAGATGAAGATAATAAGGTCAGATATTACATGTTGGGCTCGATGTTTGATGAGCTCCAGCGCCAGCATGAGGATATCGGGACTGCTCGCCAAATGTTGGCTCACCTACAGGAGATGTTTGGTGAATAGAGTCGCGCAGCCAAATATCAAGTCACGAAATGACTTTTTAAGGCTAAGATGCATGATGGGCAGTCAGTCTAAGATCACTGTCTGACAATGATCAAGGACATGGAAGAGCTTGAGAAGCTCGATGTGAAGTTGGACTTGGACCTGGCAGAACGATATCATTCTGCAATCCTTATCTCTTCAAAACAACACGGAGGAGCACGCCTAGGGTGGCATGCACCCTCCTCCGTGCCAGGTTCTGGCAGGGAGACAGGCCCCCACCAACTCTCCAATAGGTGCATGACATGTGGTCAAAAGTCAAAGTGTCAATGGTCAACATTTGACCAGTTAAAAGTAGACTTTTGACCAAAGTCAAAGAACAAGAAATGGCAGGTGACCAAAAATGGCAGGTAATGTCTTATAAAATAAGACAACCTATTCTGACTTGGACAACCTCCAGTCAGACCATATGAAGGCCTCTGATTGAGCACAAACTCCTTTGGCTCAGACAGGACAACTTATTTATGATAGCAAAAGAAGAACGTTAGGTTCAATCGAGTGCTAGCACGATTTCCTTGAACCTAATTGAATCTCATTCAGATCAATTGAACTAGATCAGTTCAATTGATGATCACCAGATTCAAACCCTTATTTGTGTGACCCAGTTAGGTTCAGTTCTGTATGGTAATGGGATATGTCATGATCTCTATCATCGACATCATCGAAACTCCTTTCGATGGATCAGAACTCTTCTGATTCGAACAGCTAGAATGATCGATCATCTAAATCATTCTAATTGCTCCCAAAATCCACCAGTGACACCTAGCAGTATATGGTGGCAACCCATCAGAGCTGAATGCGAACCTCTTGGTGCAGCTACCTGTGTGATTCAAGTTCTTCTATCTTGAGCCCGATCAGATTAGGGTTAAGGTGAACTCGTCAAACCCTAGTCTCTGTCATATGATGTAATCATTCGATTTGAGTCCAATGTGAAAATCTAAATAGAAACTCTTTCTATTATTTCACTCTGCCATGGCCATGGACTTCTGGACTTGATTCTCATGATTATCATAGGGCTGCTCCTCTACCACCGAGGTAGATAGATTCCATCTTGATGCCATCCAGTTCCTACAATGAACATGTCATAGCCAACATACACCTCAGGGTTCCATATGGCTAGGAGACCGAGTAATGGTGTAGTCAAACTATAACACCCTCAAGGTGAACTGCCGATGCACCTCAGGTCAAAGAACCAAATACACTACTGCAGCATCGAGTCAGTCATTGACGAGAAGGTAGACTCCCTAATGACTACTCGAGGTGGTCACGCTCAGTGCCCTCATTCTCTAACGAGTACCTATACTCTCGCTCCGGTGTCTCCACACCGTAGACTCAAGACTCATCTACTAAAGAGAAGCGATTGTACACCAACCTTCCGGATCAATCACCATCCTCATGATGATCCTATGGTCGGGAGCAATTTATGAGTTAACAATGATTATTCATGTCTTAAATTTTCAACTCTTGAAAATATGAATTATCATTACCATTAACTCAAAGGATGTATCACATATGTGATAGAAAATAACCCATTTATTGCTTTTAGTCAAAATTATAATTTTGCCCCTAGAAGTGTATTACAAGTGTCAGCCAATTCTGGCTTCTAGGACACATATATCTAACATGGCATGCATCTTAGTCGACTAAGATTAAAAGCTAGTCGACCATGTCTCAAAAAATAGTAAATACAGAAAGCATAGAAAAATGAGATTTTTGGATCCAGGAGACTTAGTCGACTAAGTCTCAGAAGACTGGAGACGACAGATAGCACAGAAAAATAAAATTTTTGGATCCAGACGATTTAGTCAACTAAGTCTAAAAAATTAGTCGACTATATCTCAGAAGACTGTAGAAGATAGAAAGTACAAAAAAGATTAAAGTTGAGGTACAGGAGACTTAGTCGACTAAGTCAAAGAAGGTTAGTTGACTAAGTCACTGTAACGGCTAGTTTTTTTTTAGAACTATGCTTTTTCAGCTCCAACTTTTTTCAACGACTAGATTTTCATGTCCAATGGCTAGAACATTAAATGTGGCTTCTTCAGAGGTTTTAGAGTGGTGGAAAGGCTTTGGAATATATAAGGGACATTTAAGAACTTCAAAAAGGACTTTTTGCAACCAATATTCAAGAGCCTTTAAGCCTACACCAAGTGCATTCATTGTGAGAGCTATCAAGTGAAGAGAAGGATTCATTTTTCTAAAGATTCTCTATTCTTCTAATCATCCTCAAAGTGAGAGAAGCCAAGATGCAAGCATTGAAGAGCTTCACCAACTTCTCTCAACCATTCAAGAATAAGAGCAAAGCAATCAAGCCTTCCATCTTCCAAACTCTTCTTCTTTGGGCTTCATTGAGTTTTTTTTTCTAAACTTTTTTTAATAGTGTGATTGTGTTGTATTTATCTACAAGTTTCTTAGGATGAGAAACTGGGGTTGGTCCAAGTCTAAAGTTGGACATTGTAAAGGTTTGATTGGTGAACCTAGATCAAAATCAATTGGGGTTGATTGTTATCCCAGGAAAATAATCATTATAGAGGTTATAGTTGGTGAGCCTAGGTCAAAATAAATCAGATTGGATTGTGAGTCCAAGAAAAATAATCAAACTGTAATTAATTGAGTGATTATAGTTGAACTCTCAAGTGATTCACTTGAGGAGTGGACGTAGGTACCAAGGTTGGTGCCGAACCACTATAAAAGCTTGATCTCTTATGTTTGTATTATGTTATTTTCATTGCTCTTATTCTATACTTAAATTTTACATTATTTCACCAAGCACTCAATATTAAAATTTAGGTAAATTAGTAATTAAAATTTTTTAAACACCCAATTTATCCCTCCTCTTGGGTGGCCATCCTTGGGTAACAAGTGGTATCAGAGCAGTGCTCCATATTAGTTGTTAATCTAACGGTCTTAGAGCTAAAGATTTAATGGCAAATCCAATTGGGACTTCATTGGTTGAAGGGCAATCAACCAATAGACCCCTGCTTTTCAATGGAACCAATTATCCCTATTGGAAAGCAAGAATGAGGATATTTATTCAAACAGAAGACTATGACATGTGGAGTATCATAGTAAAAGGTCATTACACACCCACAATCATAATTAATGGCATGTCCATTTCAAAGCCTGAAAGGAATTGGAATGAACATGACAAAAGAGAAGCATAACTTAATGCCAAAGCAATGAATGTGTTATATTGTGCTTTGGATGCAAATGAGTTTAATATGACATCAACATGTTTATCCGCCAAAAAAATTTGGGATAGACTTGAAGTTACCCATGAGGGTACTAATCAAGTCAAGAAATCTAAGATAAATATGTTGGTACACAAGTATGAATTGTTTAAAATGAAACCATATGAAAATATCACTGAAATATTCATAAGATTCATCAATATATTAAATGGTTTAAAATGTCTAGGAAAGAATTATTCTAATAGTGATGTTATGAGAAAAATTTTTAGGTCCTTGCAAAAGAATTGGAAGCCAAAAGTAACTACCATTTAAGAAGCAAAGGACTTAAATAAGTTAGCTTTGAAAGAGCTCATTGGATCTCTTATGACCCATGAGCTAAATATGAACCAAGGGAAGGAAGAAGAGATGAAGAAAAAGAAAATAATAGCCCTTAAGGCTGCTGCTATTCATCAAGAAAAAAGTGATTCCGAAGAGAGTTTGGAGGATGATGAGGAGATGGCCATGATAGCAAGAAGATTCAAGAAGTTCATGAGAAGAAGAAAGAGATTGGAACCTAAGAAAAAGTTTAATGAGGGAGAAGGTAGCAAAGAAAAGGAAAAAAAAAAGAGAAGGAACAACCATCCATTTGCTATGAGTGCAAGAAGCCTGGACACTTCTGGATGGATTGTCCAATGTTGAAGAAAAACTCAAAGAAATTCAAGAAGAAAGCATACAAAGCCACATAGAGCAACGATGAGGACTCCTCTTCAAGTGAGGAAGAATATCAAAGAGAAGAAAAGATAAATCTTTATCTCATGGCACATAATGATGATGAGGTAAATGATGATACTTCAATTTCAGATTTTATCTTTGAAGAGTTATATGATGCTTTTAATGACTTAATTGATGATTTTAAGAAGTTATCACATAAGAATAAAGAACTAAAGAAAGATAATCAAATCTTAACCAAAGAAAAAGCTAAAGTAGAAAAAGATATGAAAGAACTACAAAATAAATTAAATGAATCTAGTGCAAAGAATGTCTCCTTGCAAGATGAAATAGTAGGACTAAGATCAATTATGGATAGATGCATGATTAGCTTAAAGAATCTTCAAACATTGATTGATAATCGAAAGATCATTTTCGATAAAGCCGATTTAGGATACAATCCACAAAGAAAATAAAAATCTCTAAGAAATGTGTTTGATAGATCATAAAATCAAAGAAAAAGCATAACTTGCTTTAAATATAACAAAATTGGATACAAAGCATTTGAATGCATAATGAATGCAAACAAAATGCTTAATACAGACCAATCAAAGATGAGACAAATTTGGGTTCCAAAAGGAACCATTTGTGCTAACCTCAAAGGACCCAAGTTAACTTGGCTACCTAAATCTACTTAATTTTGTGAATAGGTGTGCTTAGCATCCATGAGAGCTAAAAAAGATGGTACTTAGATAGCAGATGTTCGAGGCATATGACGGAAGATAAATCTCAATTTATCTCTCTTGAAGCAATGGATGGAGGTGTGGTGACATTTGGAGATAATGGTAAAGGCAAAATTATTGATCTTGGTAATATTTTGATCACACCTTCTACTTATATAGAAAATGTATTGCTTGTTGATGGTTTAATGCACAATCTACTTAGTATTAGTCAATTATGTAATAAAAATTTTAATGTTTCATTTAAATTATCTCATTGCATATTAACCAATTTACTTGATGATAGCATTAAATTTATAGAAAAAAGACATGGGAATGTTTATATTATTGATCTTGATAAACTTAAAAAGGAAAATATTGAATGTCTTGTTGCTATGAATGCTAAAATAAATGAATTTAGTTGGATATGACATAATAGGCTAGGTCATGTAAGCATGGACTCATTGTCTAGATTAATCAAGCTTGACTTAGTAAAAGGCTTACCCAAAATAAATTTTAAAAAGAATAAGATTTGCAAAGTATGTCAATTCAGGAAATAAATAAAATCATCTTTCAAATTGAAGAATATTATCTCAACAACTAGACCTCTAGAGTTATTTCATATGGATTTATTTGGGCCAATTTCAACTACAAGTCTAGGAGGAAAACGATATGGTTTTGTGATAATAGATGATTTTTCAAGATATACTTGGATTTTGTTTTTATCTCATAAAGATAATGCCTTTGACATGTTTGTTGAGTTATTTAACAAAATCATAAAAGAAAAGGAATGTGATGTTTTATATATAAGAAGTGATCATAGTACGGAATTTGAAAATTAAAAATTTAAAAATTTTTGTTCTAAGAGTGGAATAAATCATAATTTTTCAGCTCCTAGGATATTCCAACAAAATGGGGTAGTAGAAAAAAAGAATAGAATATTAATTGAAATGGCATGGACCATGCTTTATGAAAGCAATCTCCCAAAATATTTTTGGACGAAAGCTATTAACACCACATGCAATGTGCTAAATAGAGCATTAATTAAATCTATTTTGAAAAGAACTCTATATAAGCTTTATAAGGAAAAGAAACCTAATATTTCATACCTTAAAGCTTTTGGATGTAGATGCTTCATTTTAAAAAATGATAATGATAAATTAGGTAAGTTTGATGTAAAATCAGATGAAGATATTTTTCTAGGCTATTCAACTAATAGTAGAGTATATAGAGTGTTTAACAAAAGAACATTAGTTGCAGAGGAATTCGTGCATGTCATCTTTGATGAAACTAACTTTCTAAAAGCAAGAGAAGAGAAAATTGAAATGAATGCAGATAATTTAGAAAAAGAATTGAAGAATATGACATTGAAGATGCACCTTCACAGGAACAAGAAGGTGAAAAGCAAGATGTCAAAGAAAGGGAGCAACAATCTCAAGAGGAGCAAGGTACATCTAATTTACCAAAAGAATGGAGGTATGATCACAATCATCCCAAAAAATTAATTATTGGTGATCCATCTCATGGAGTTAAAACTAGATCATATCTTAGGAAAGCCATGAATCATATTGCATTTGTATCTCACTTAGAACCTAATAACATAATTAAAGCTAAAAAAAATTTAAATTGGATATTAGCAATGCAAGAAGAATTAAACCAATTTGAATAAAATAAAGTTTGGGAACTAGTTGAAAGACCTAAAAATTTTCTTGTAATTGGAACTAAATGGGTTTTTAGAAATAAACTTGATGAAATGGATAATGTAATTAGAAACAAGACTAGATTGGTTGTACAAGGATACAATCAAGAAGAAGGAATCGATTTTGATGAATCTTTTGCACCTGTAGCTAGATTTAAAGCTATTAGATTGCTCTTGTCATTTGCTTGCTTTATGAATTTCAAATATTTTTAAATGGATGTAAAAAGTGCATTCTTGAATGGACTAATTGAGAAGGAAGTTTATGTTGAATAACCTCCAGGTTTTGAAAATCAAGAATTGCCCAATCATGTTTATAGGCTTAAAAAGGCACTCTATGGATTAAAACAAGCCCCTAGGACTTGGTATGATAGATTGAGCAAGTTTTTATTAAATAATGACTTTAAAAGAGAAAATATAGACAAAACATTATTTATTAAAAGAAAATCAAATAGTTTATTAATTTTATAATTATATGTTGATGATATTATATTTGGAGCTACTAATGAAGATTTGTATAGAGAATTTGCTAGTCTTATGTAGGAAGAGTTTGAGATGAGCATGATAGAGGAACTCAATTTCTTTCTTGGACTCCAAATCAAGCAATCATATGAGGAGATCTTCATCAACCAAAGCAAATACATAAAGAAAATGCTAAAGAAATTTGGGATGGAGAACGTTAGAGGCAGTGGCACCCCTATGAGCACAAGTTGTAAGCTTGATCTCGATTAAAAAGAAAAGTAGTAGATCCCAAACTATATAAAGGTATAATTGGATCTTTGCTTTATTTAACTGTAAGTAGGCTTGATATAATGTTTAGTATATGTATGTGTGTACGTTATCAATCAAATTTTAAGGAATCATATGTAGCTGCAGTTAAAAGAATCTTTAAGTATTTGATAAACACTCAAGATACAGGCTTGTGGTACTCATAATAATCTTCACTAGATTTAATTAGATATATTGATTTAGATTTTGCTAGATGTTACTTAGATAGGAAGAGTACAAGTGGAACATGCCAATTTCTAGGAGAAAACTTGATCTCATGGTTTTGTAAGAAATAAAACTCAGTAGCCCTGTCAACGATGAAAGTCGAATACATTGTTGCTGGGAATTGTTGTGCTTAACTATTGTGGATCAAACAACAACTAGAGGACTATGGTATCACTTGTAACAATATTTCTATTCGATGTGATAATACTAGTGCTATAAACTTAACAAAGAATCCAATATTACACTCAAGAATAAAATATATAGAGGTAAGACATCATTTTATTAGAGACCATGTACAAAATAATGACATAACTCTTGAGTTTGTGCCAACTGAAAATTAAATTGTAGATATTTTCACCAAACCTTTAAATGAAGAAAGGTTTTGTGTCATAAGAAAGTAATTAGGGCTATTTGATCCATATTGTTAAAATTATGATTATGTTTGTATGTTGGAATGATTGTTATGATGTGATAAATCTCTCATAAATCATGCTTGCATTAATTCCATTAAAAAAGGCATGGGTCACTGCAAAACCCCTTGGACTAAAACTCTAACCATTAGGTTCTGTGCCAAATTGAGCAGACTAAGTTAAAAAATTCTTAGTCGACTAAGACTTAGTCGACCAAGAATTTAATCTTAGTTAACTAAGTGTTGGAAATCCTATTTATAAAACAGAATACCCATGGGACATTGTCTATTTTTTGTTCCACCCTCTCTTAGCCATCTCTCCTTAGAACCCTAGGGCATCTGATTTCTCTCCAAAAAATTCCAAAATCCAAGCCCCGAAAGCCTAGAGAAACTGGTATTGGATCTATGGCACCGAAGAAAAAGCTCTGCACTCATCCTAGGATCACGCCACTCCATCTTCGATCGTATGAGAGGAGGATAAAGAAACACTCGAATGCTATGGAGCAGGCTCAATCAAGTCTGATCTCTATTTTCCCTATAGTATCACCACCTTCATCTCCTCCTCCTCCTCCGGCCGCCCAAACTGCAAGTTCTCCTCCATCTCAGGTCACTCCTCTAGCCGCCCAATGCTCCACCCCATTCACCACTCCCGTACAACCTCCATCTTAGGTCACACTTTCTCCTTCAAAAGTGATATCATTTTCTTCTAGGGTAGTGACCACAGAAAGAAAGATAGACTTTAGTTTTCTGGAGAAATAAGGATTTGAGATCGGAGAGTGCATCAAATTTCAAGGATGGGAGTACTTATGTTCACTGAAACTATCCACTTATCCAAATCTTGTAAGAGAGTTCTATAAAAAAGTAAGGATCGGCTTTCAAACTCTGGAAACTGAAGTTAAAGGGGTTAAGATAAACTTGATAGTGAAAACCC
Source organism: Cocos nucifera (assembly GCA_006176705.1). Lineage (NCBI taxonomy): Eukaryota > Viridiplantae > Streptophyta > Magnoliopsida > Arecales > Arecaceae > Cocos > Cocos nucifera. The sequence continues at coordinate 31,830 of QRFJ01006091.1, read as the reverse complement.
TAGGGTAGTTACTAAAAACTCTAGTGGAAGGGGCTGAGAGTTTTGATGATCGCCAAGCAGGACTCTATTTGCTATTTAACCGGGATGATGCTTTGGATTTTGAAGAGATATTAGCAAAACATTTGAGTATTGAGCATCGTCTTCTACATCACATGGTATGCAAGATCTTTATCCCCTGGATTGGATGATTTGACTATATGACAAGGAATGATATATGGATTCTTTATCATATATTGAAGAAAGAAAAATTTAGTTTCCCTGTCTTGATTATGAAGACCATGCAAGAGGCAAGAATGAGAGCAAAATCGGCCCTATCTTATGGAAAATTTTTTACTATCATATTCAGAGAGTTTGATGTGGATATAGCGGGTGAATCTTTCAAAGAAATGAAATACTTTGATACCTATGATGAGAACTCCTTGAAGTAGATGGGTTTCAAGAAAATAAATGGGCAGTGGACAAAAATTGATGATGAAGGGGAGCCCATAGTAGTGTCTGAGCCTATGCCGAGATCTGCAGGTCCATCGATCTATTCGGCCTGCATGCTTTGTCCGCCTTGAGAAGAATCAGGTTACAGAAATTGTGCGCCGAGTGGTTAATGAGGTGTTTGATCGACTTCCAGCTTTGGTAGAGCATGCTGTAGAACGTGTCCTTGCCAGGCATCATCACTAGGCTGTTGTGGATCCATCCTCCTAGAGTCATCATATTCCTATCTTAGATTAGGCCATCCTATCGTTGCATACCCTTGAGCTTAAAACCTATTTTGTACTTGGTGTGATGTCTGTAATGGTTTAAGCTCCTTTTGATATTTTGATGTATGCCTACTTGGCCTTATATTTATGCTTAAACTTTTGCTTACATATATGAATGAAACTTCTTGTTTACCTTCTTCAATGTCTTATATCGTTTGATATACTGCTCTTGATTGACAATAGCTATCTTTTTGATAATGACAAAAAGGGAGAGAAGGATAATATAAGTGTAATCTAAAAATTCAATATAAAAGAGCTCATTTCAAGCATTTAATTAATCCAAATATAAGAAGATGTATTTTGAAATCTCAAGAATCGATTAGCACACATTAAGAGAGAGTAAATACAAAAATTAAAACTCAATTTGAATATAGTGATTATATTCAGGGGGAGCATATAAAATTTGATATGGCATATATGAATATATTGCATATAAATTGATTGCATGAAAGTTATTTTGATATTTGAAGGAAAGGTATACTCAAAAGGTTTTGTCATCATAAAAAATGATGAGATTATTGACTCTTGGACTAATTTTGATGATAATAAAAGCATTTGAGTATAATTTGTTAAGTTACTAATATTGTTTTTAAAGATGTGTAGTTAAACTTCAAGTAGTTACAATGATATAAGTGACTTCCATCAATCAAATGAAGCATCATCAATCAAGAGGCTTTTGAAGAAAATTAAGACTTTACACATCATAAAAAGAATGGTTAATGAGAGATAAATTAAGTTTAAGAAGCAAGTTTAGCCAACAAAAGAAATTGGAGAAGAAAGACTGTCAAAATCCAAATGGCATGCTTGGCACGCATCTTAGTCGACTAAGATTAAAGGTTAGTCGACTATATCTCAGAAAATAGCAAAGATAGAAAGCATAGAAAAATGAAATTTCTGGATTCAAAAAACTTAGTCGACTAAGTCTCAGAAGTTAGTCGACTATATCCTAGAAGACTGCAAAAGACAAACAACACAGAAAAATAAAATTTTTAGATCGAAGGTAACTAAGTCTCAAAAATTAGTTGACTATGTCTCAGAAGACTATAGAAGATAGATAGTGCAGAAAAGGCTGAAGTTAAGGTGCAGGAGACTTAGTCGACTAAGTCAAAGAGGGTTAGTCGACTAAGTCACTGTAATGGCTAGTTTTTTTTTAAATTATACTTTTTCAACCCTTACCTTTTTTCAATGACTAGATTTTTGTGTGCAATGGCTAGAATATTAAATGTGGCTTCTTCAAAAATTTTAAAGTGGTAGGAAGGCCTTGGAATATATAAGAGATATTTAAGAACTTCAAAAAGGACTTTTTGCAACCAATATTCAAGAGCCTTCAAGCATACACAAAGTGCATTCATTGTGAGAGCTGTCAAGTGAAGAGAAGGATTTATTTTTCCGAAGATTCTCTATCCTTCTAATTATTCTCAAAGTAAGAGAAGCTAAGACGCAAGCATTGAAGAGCTTCACCAACTTCTCTCAACCATTCAAGAAAAAGAGCAAAGCAATCAAGCCTTCCATCTTCCAAACTCTTCTTCTTTGGGTTTCATTGAATTTTTCTTTCTAAACTTCTTTTAATAATGTGATTGTGTTGTATTTATTTTCAAGTTTCTTAGAGTGAGAAACTTGGGATTGGTCCAAGCTTAAAGTTAGACATTGTAAAGGTTTGATTGGTGAACCTAGATCAAAACCAATTGGGATTGATTGTTAGCCCAGGAAAATAATCATTGTAGAGGTTGTAGTTGGTGAGCCTAGGTCAAAACCAACCGAATTGGATTGGGAGCCCAAGAAAAATAATTGAACTATAATCAATTGAGTGATTATAGTTAAACTCTAAAGTGATTCACTTGAGGAGTGGACGTAGGTGCCAAAGTTGGTGCCGAACCACTATAAAAGCTTGGTCTCTTGTGCTTGTATTATGTTATTTTCATTGCTCTCATTCTATACTTAAATTTTATATTATTTCATCAAGCACTCAATATTAAAATTCAGCTAAATTAGCAATTAAAATTTTTAAAATATCCAATTCAGCCCCCCTCTTGGATGGCCATCCTTGGGCAATAGGTCTCAGGGAGCGTCAGGAGCATTAAGGAAGCTAGGAGTATCCTCGAATGGTGGGATTACCTAGGGATAGAGGTTGGGGCTTGATGTAGAGGCTGAGAGGATCAAAGAGTATCCAGGGATGTTGAGAGCCCTGAATTTGTAGATCTATGAGGGGGGTCTTTTTGGGATTACTTTGAGAGCATTGTATGGGTGAGTGCTTTTAGATCCTAAGAGGATTGGTGAGTTGAGATTGTATCTCCTCTATTGTTCTTTCTTGGTAGTAAAGCATTGCATGTCCCATAGATGTAAGCACTTAGGTTGAATTATTAGATATGTGTGCTCTAGAAGTCAGAATGGGCTGACACTTGTAATACACTTCTAGGGGCAAAATTATAATTTTAACTATAAATAATAAAATAGATTATTTTCTATCATAAATATGTATTTAGTGTCTGTGATACATCCCTTGAGTTAATGATAATGATAATTCTTATTTTCAAGAGTTGAAAATTTAAGAGAAGAATTTTCATTATTAACTCATAAAATGCTCTTGACCGTAGGATCATCATGAAGATGGTGATTGATCTGGAAGGTTGGTATACAATCGCTTCTTTATAGTAGATGAGTCTTGAGTTTATGGTGTGGAGACACCAGAGCGAGAATAAAGATACTCATTAGAGAATGAGGGCACTAAGCGTGACCACCTCGAGTAGTCATAAGAAAGTCTATCTTCTCGTCGATGACTGACTCGAAACTATAGTGGTGTGTCTGATTCTTTGACTTGAGGTGCATCAAAAGTTCACCTTGAGGGTGTTATAGTTTGACTACACCATGACTCGGTCTCCTAGCCATTCAGAATCCTGAGGTGTATGTTGGCTATAGCATGTTCATTGTAGGAATTGGATTGCACCAAGAGGAGAATCTATCTACCTCGGTAGATGAGGAGCAGCCCTATGATGATCATGAGAATCAAGTCCATAAGCCCATGGCCATGGCAGAGTGAAATAATAGAAAGAGTTTCTATTAAGGTTTTCACATCGAACTTGAATCGAATGATTAAATCATATGATAGAAATTAGGGTTTGACGAGTTCACCTTAACCCTAATCTGATCGGGGCTCAAGATAGAAGAACTTAATCACACAAGTAGCTGCACTGAGAGGTTCATTTTCAGTTTTGATGGGTTGCCACCATATACTGCTAGGTGTCACTGGTGGATTTTGGGAGCAATTAGAATGATTTAGATGATCGATCATTCTAGTTGTCTGAATCAGAAGAGTTCTGATCCATCGAAAGGAGTTTCGATGATGTCGATGATGGAGATCACGACATATCCCATTATCATACAGAACTGAATCCTAACTAGGATCACACAAATAAGGGTTTGGATCTGGATATCATCAATTGGACTAACCCAGTTCAATTGATTTGAATTAGATTCAATTAGGTTCAAGAAAATCGTGCTAGCACACGATTGAACCTAACATTCTCCTTTTACTATCATTAAAAGTTGTCTTGACTGAGCCAAATATATTTATGCTCACTTAAGTACCTTTACTTGGTTTGACTGGAGCTTGTCCAGATCAGAAAAGGGTTATCTTAATTTATGAGATAAATTTGAGACAACATCTGCTATTTTTTGTCACCTACTAATTCTTATCCTTTGACTTTGGTCAAACATTGACCTTTGACACTTAAACATCTGCCCATGTGTAATGCACCTGTAGGAGAGCAGATAGGGGCTTGTCCCCTTGCTAGAATTTGGAAAGGAGGGGGTGCATGCCTAGGGAGGCATGCGCCCATGGATACGGATGCTTGGAGTCCCACACGGATGGGACTCCAGGTTGCTTCTAAGATTCTACTTAGGTGGTGCCAACCTATAGACATTGATCAATCTTAGGCACCATCTAAGAATGAATTAGAGAGACTCTTATCTGATTAGATCAGATGATGTCATCCCATCAATCAGATTTAGATCTAATTACACGAAGCAACGTGATTAGCCGGGATGATGTGGCACTGCTTGGCGCAGCAGGGTCTATATAAACCCTATCTGCATCTAGCTTTGATAGAATTCTCCTTTAGCCCACATCCAAAGGCTGCCCCTCTCCCTCCTCCATGCCATCTTTTGGTTCTCTCTCTCCTTTCCATGCCCAAAGAGTTTTGGGCTCCAGTTGGTGTGATCTAGGCAAGAGAAAGGTGACGAGAAAGGAAGAAGGTAGCACTGCTGTAGAGACGACTGCAGATCTTCGAAAGAAGTTTTGAAGATCCTCCAAATCAGATCCAGATCTGATATTTGGAGAGATGATAAAGAAGGAGAAAATCTTTAGATCCAACCCAAGTGGATACCGGTAGAGGCCAGGCACTTGCGCGGCTAGATCCAGAATCTCAGACCATCAGTAGGATCATCATAGGATAATCCGATTACCCAATAACAAGGTACAGAATTAAATTATAATTAATTTACCTTTATTTTATTTTATTAGATCTATTAAATCAAATCTAAAATATATTAGATATGATTTGGATTCAAAATTTTTTTTTTTAAAATATCTCTCTTGATCCAATCAGATATGAACGAACCTGACCTGAAAAAATCTAGATTTCTCCTTCAACTGGTATCAGAGCCAGGTTCTATAAATTATTTAGATCTAATTTTTATTTTTGATCTAATAAATGATGATTTTAGATATCACATGAGATATGATTAGATCTAAAATTAAAAAAATTAAAATTAAATAATTTAGATCTAAGTTCTATAATATGCATGACTAGTTGTAAAATAGAATAGTTCTATGCATAGTCTTGCATGATCATAATTTAATTTAATTAAATTATAATTTTAGATCTATTTATTTACTATTTTTTAATATTATAATTATTATAATAAGATTTAAAAAATAGAAAATAAAATTATTTAATTTTTGAATCATATGAGATATGATGAATGCATTTTTAGACTAGTTGTAGAATAGTTCTACATAATTATCTAGATTAGAATTTATTTTGATGTGATCAATTTAAATCTAATTTTTTAGATAATTATGAGATAATTTAGATCTGAAAATATGCATGATATGATACATGAGATGTATGCAAAACATGTATAAAGTTAGATCAATTTTTATATATGAGATATATGATGTAGATCTAACTAGTTTTGTAGATTTATATTTCTGATTAAGGCGTTCCCCTTGGCCGTCCGATCATAAGAACAAAGTAGGATTTAAATGCCCTCTCCTCTCCATTCGATGGGGTGTTCTTATGATGTGTAGGGGTGCTGCGTGTTCGTCCTTAATCAGAAATCAAGAACTTACTTTCTGCAAAACCCTAGATCCTGAAACCCTAGGATTTTATTTACATATTTTGTTTATGAACCCTAACTTAATTAAGAATTAAGATTATGAAATATATGTTAGGTCTAAAATTGAGAATTTTAGATCTAAGACATATTCATAAAATTGGGTTTGGGCTTGGGTAGCTCAATTAGGTCTAAGCGGTTGATCAAACCAAATCAAGAGTTGGTTAGATGGGATCAACAGTGCTTAAATTGACCAAAGGGTCCACACTCTGCAATACTTTCTTGCTGCCTGTATTTTGCTTTAACAATGGTTGTTAGATATATGTGCCCTAGAAGCCAGAATTGGCTGACACTTGTAATACACTTCTAGGGGCAAAATTATAATTTTGACTAAAATCAATAAAATGGGTTATTTTCTATCACATATGTGTATTTAGTGTCTGTGATACATCCTTTGAGTTAATGGTAATGATAATTCATATTTTCAAGAGTTGAAAATTTAAGACATGAATAATCATTATTAACTCATAAATTGCTCCCGACCATAGGATCATCACGAGGATGGTGATTGATCCGGAAGGTTGGTGTACAATCGCTTCTCTTTAGTAGATGAGTCTTGAGTCTACGGTGTGGAGACACCGGAGCGAGAGTACAGGTACTCGTTAGAGAACGAGGGCACTGAGCGTGACCACCTCGAGTAGTCATTAGGGAGTCTACCTTCTCGTCAATGACTGACTCGATGCTGCAGTAGTGTGTCTGGTTCTTTGACCTGAGGTGCATCGGCAGTTCACCTTGAGGGTGTTATAGTTTGACTACACCATTACTCGGTCTCCTAGCCATATGGAACCCTGAGGTGTATGTTGGCTATAGCATGTTCATTGTAGGAACTGGATGGCATCAAGATGGAATCTATCTACCTCGGTGGTAGAGGAGCAGCCCTATGATGATCATGAGAATCAAGTCCAGAAGCCCATGGCCATGGCAGAGTGAAATAATAGAAAGAGTTTCTATTTAGATTTTCACATTGGACTCGAATCGAATGATTACATCATATGACAGAGACTAGGGTTTGACGAGTTTACCTTAACCCTAATCTGATCGGGGCTCAAGATAGAAGAACTTAATCACACAGGTAGCTGCACCAAGAGGTTCGCATTCAGCTCTGATGGGTTGCCACCATATACTGCTAGGTGTCACTGGTGGATTTTGGGAGCAATTAGAATGATTTAGATGATCGATCATTCTAGCTGTTCGAATCAGAAGAGTTCTGATCCATCGAAAGGAGTTTCGATGATGTCGATGATAGAGATCATGACATATCCCATTACCATACAGAACTGAACCTAACTGGGTCACACAAACAAGGGTTTGAATCTGGTGATCATCAATTGAACTGATCTAGTTCAATTGATCTGAATGAGATTCAATTAGGTTCAAGGAAAATCGTGCTAGCACTCGATTGAACCTAACGTTCTTCTTTTGCTATCATAAATAAGTTGTCCTGTCTGAGCCAAAGGAGTTTGTGCTCAATCAGAGGCCTTCATATGTCTGACTGGAGGTTGTCCAAGTCAGAAAAGGTTGTCTTATTTTGTAAGACATTACCTGCCATTTTTGGTCACCTGCCATTTCTTGTTCTTTGACTTTGGTCAAAAGTCTACCTTTGACTGGTCAAACGTGTTGACCATTGACACTTTGACTTTTGACCACATGTCATGCACCTATTGGAGAGCTGGTGGGGGCCTGTCCCCCTGCCAGAACCTGGCAAGGAGGAGGGCGCACGCCACCCTAGGCGTGTGCCCAAGTTGGAGGCGCCTAGGAGTCCTTGTTGGACAAGGACTCCATCTCCTTTTTGGATTCCAATTAGAGTTCTTCTAAGAACCCAACTTTGACTGGTCTTAGGCACCCTCTAAGGAGGAATCCAGGGGACTCTATTCCCACCAATCAGATTTAGATCTGATTTCACAAAGGGTTGTGATTGGTTGGGAAGAAGAGGAGTTGGATCACAGCTTAGTCTATAAATAAGACCCTGCGCCCAACTCAGATTAGATGAGATCAGAGTTCCCCATGCCCCAAGGCTGCCTCTCCTCCTCTTCCTCCATGCCAAACCTCCTTCTCCCTTCTCCTCTCCACGTCCAAAAGAGTTGTTTTGGACTTTGGTTGGTGCGATTCAGATCAAAGAAAGGCGATCAAAAGCAAGAAGGCTGCGCTGCTGCAAAGGACGACTGCTGATCTTCAAAAGGAGTTTTGAAGATCCTCCAGATCAGATCCAGATCTGATTTTTGGAGGCATGATAGAGAAGAAGAGGATCTCCAGATCCAACCCAAGTGGATACCGGTAGAGGCCAGGCGCTTGCGTGGCTAGATCCAGAACCTTCCGCTGCAAACAGGATCATCAACAGGGTAATAGGATTACCCAAATCAGGTAAATTAAATTTGATTTAATTTATCTTTATTTTATTTTATTTATTAAAATAATAAGAATCAGATCTGAAACATATCAAGATCTGATTGGGATCAAGAGAAAAATTTTTGAAATATATCTCTTGATCTGATCAGATCTGAACGAACCTGGACCGAAAAATCAGGATTTCCCTTCAACTGGTATCAGAGCCATGGTTCTAAATTTTAGATCTGATTTTTTATTTAAGGAATTTAAGATTTCTGAGAAATTTGTTCTGAGCTGGATGCATTAGGTGTCTTGATGGTCGCGATGGTAGAGGCAATACTTATTTCGATCGCGCTTTTTTTGGGGAGATTGTAAGCCTTCCGATCTCGACAGCTGGTTCTTTACTTCGATGAAAATCTAGGTTTGAGGAGCGTTGAGGGGGGCATAGTGGCGGAACCTTTCGAGAGGAGGGCTTCTTCGCGCCCCTCTATCGGGGCGAGTTCGAGGAGTTCGGGCCCGCCTGCTTTCGGAGAGGGTCTACGAGCGCAGCCGAACTTCGCGTGGCTCTTCCTGATCCGCCAGCCGCTCTCTCAGGGCTTCCTCCTCTTTCAACTTGAAGGCTTCTTCCGCACAGGCATATCTCTCGGCCCGAGCCAGCAGATCAGCGAAGTCCCTGGAATACTTTTTTTTCAGAGAGAACAGCAAGTTATTTTTCTGAAGGCCGCCCTTGAGTGCGGCCATCGTGATAGACTGGTCCAAGTCCTGGACTTCCAATGCCGTGGCGTTAAATAGGGTGACATAAGCCCGGATGGATTCCCCTCGCTTCTGCTTGACACTCATCAGGGAATCTGAACCTTGGCTCAGTCATCGGCTGCTGATGAAGTGGGCCGCGAACCGACTGCTCATCTGGTCGAAAGAGAAGATCGTACTTAGCTTCAACGCCGAGTACCAGTTCCTCGCTGCTCTCTTTAAGGTAGATGGAAAGGCTCGGCACAGCATGGCATCTGAAGTACCGTGAAGCAGCATCATGGCACAGAAGGCCTCCAGGTGATCAATCGGATCAGAAGTTCCATCATAGCTTTCCAGTTGAGGGAGCTCGAAGGTCGGTGGAATAGGTTCTTGCATAATTCAGAGAGAGAAGGGAGGTTCGGCATGGACGTCGGCATGATGAGCCGAGGTGATGCGGCTGAGCTCTTCAATACGTCGGTCCATCTTCCGTAGTCTACAATCGAGGGCGTCGTCTTGGCTGCAGATCTTGGGGTGCTTCTGACTACGAATGGGGAAGGTCTTCCCTAGAAGAGAATAATGATCCGAACACGGATCCTCAGCCCTTTGTTTCTCTTTCTCCGGGGCGACCGGTATGCTGGCCCTGGTACTCTTCCTTGGGGCCAATTTTCGACGTTCCAATGGTGGGTTTCTTGGTGGAGTCGCCACCAAAAGCTGCTGTATAGCCTGCAATGCCTTCGTGAGGCCACGGACCTATCGGACAAGCAGGTCGAACTGCTCCACCTCCACCATAGGTACAGGTGGAACCTGAGCTGCTGGGATCGAAGCAGGAACAGACGGATCTGAACGGGATCGGATCGCGGAGGTCGTCGAGCGTCATGTCGAAGCTCTCTTGGGAGGCATTTCTTCTTCGGGAGAGAAAAGGGAGATCTCCGAAGAGGGAAGAGAAAAGTCGCCGAGCACTCCTTTAAGAATAAGGGAACCCTGGAGGTTCAGGACCCTTCCTCTAGCGCCAATCTGTTGACGCAGAAACTGGTCATCGTCGGAGTCCGCTGGAGTGGAGGTCGGTGAGGTCGCCGCCGGGCACCTGCAAAACAAAATCCTATCCAGAGCCGATGGAGGGGGTGGCTCCGGTAGGACCCTCCGACGATCAAGTCAGCTCTGGCCAACAGAAATGGAGTGCTCGGAATGAGTTTTGAAGCTTAGAGAAGAAGAGGAGAGCTTAGAGATCAGAGAGATTAGAGTTAGCGTATCTGGAGGGTCCTTTATAGATGGAGCTTAGTTGATGGTGACGGCCATACCACCTGCAGAGAGCCGTTGGAGCCTGAAGATATCGGGACTGCTCGCCAAATGTTGGCTCACCTGCAGGAGATGTTTGGTGAACAGAGTCGCGCAGCCAAATATCAAGTCACGAAAATGACTTTTTAAGGCTAAGATGCGATGGCAGTCAGTCCAAGGTCATGTGACAGGACAAGATCACTGTCTGGAAGCTCAATGAAGCTCAAGGATGGAAGAGGACTTGAGCTCGTCAGGTGGATTGGTTGACCTGCATATTGATATCATGGGCAATTCGCATGAATTACATATGCATAAATGGCTTCATCATGAATTACTGACATGCATAAACTTCAAAATTCCTTGGCCGCTGAGGCTGATTATGAAAAGAGCTGGTTCGCCAAAGTGCTTGGCTATAAAGTTCTGGCTATGGAACGGACTTCTTCATCCAAGAAGGAAGTTTATGGAAACTTGAAGAAAGAAGTCTGTGAAAAAGAAAAGCTGGGAAGGATCAAAGAAGAGAAGGGAGGAAGCCGGCCGAAGAAGAAGGTCGATTGGCAAAGGAAAGTGTTTCCATTGCAACAGCGAGGATTCGGAAGCCATTGGGGAACTTCCTACTTAAGCCCACCCTTGGAAGAACAAGAAGGAAGGTCCTTCTGGAGGTAAGCTCGTTATCGAGTTTAAGTCTAACTTACGGTTTCTTCTGCATCCAGTTGGGCTGGTTGACTAGGTTCTGTGCTCATCTATGCACTTCTATGAGGGATGAGCTGAGGAGTTGAGGCTGGAGAGATCCGAATGGAGCATCGGATGCTAAGTAGTTCGAGGAGCATGGCCGCTAAGCAGTTCGACCATCTGTTTAGACTTAGATTTAGGACCATCTGTTTGCCAAGGAGCTGTTATGAATTACTGTAGGAGTTAAGAGTTGTGAACTTCTTTAAGGTATATTCTTTAAGGACCCATGAAATAAAATTGCAAATGGAATTTATCATCAGTTACATATTGATGTACCTATTTTTAACTATCGAGCAAAACGTGAATGCCAAACGACCTAGGGATAGTCCAAACGACAGATATCTATGGCACCTGAGATTAGGTCATATAGCAGAAGATAGGATTAACAAATTGGAGAAAAATGGGCTATTGAGTCCATTGACTTTTGAGTCATATCCAACTTGTGAATCTTGTCTTCAAGGCAAAATGACTAAACTCCCTTTTGTTGGACATGGGGAGAGGGCCACAGATCTCCTTGCCCTAGTACATACTGATGTGTGCGGCCCATTTGATGTGCCGGCTAGAGGCAATTTTGTCTACTTCATTACCTTTACCGATGATCTGTCTAGGTATGGGTATGTGTATCTTATGAGACACAAGTCTGAAGCTTTTGAAAAGTTCAAAGAATTCAGACATGAAGTAGAAAAACAAACTGAAAAACCCATTAAGGTTCTTCGATCAGATCGAGGAGGTGAATACCTTAGCCGGGAAAATTCCTAGACTATCTTAAGGAAAATGGCATAGTCTCTCAATGGACTCCACCAGGAACACCTCAACTCAACGGGGTTTCAGAATGGAGAAATCGGACTCTATTGGATATGGTTCGATCCATGATGAGCTTCACAGACCTCCCTGATTTTCTTTGGGGACACTTCATTGTTAACTTCAATCTATTTACTGAATAGGGTTCCCTCTAAAACCGTTCCTACCACACCGTATGAGATATGGCACGGTAAGAAACCAAGTCTGAGTCATCTCAGAATTTGGGGTTGTCCGGCTCATGTCAAAAGACAACAAGCGGACAAGTTAGAGTTTAGGTCCTTTAGAGCTCGATTCATAGGATATCCTAAAGAGTCATTAGGATACTATTTCTACATTCCAGAAGACCACAATGTGATTGTGAGTCGACATGCCATCTTTCTTGAAAAATAGTTTATTCAAGATAGCGGCATTGGAAAGCAGATTAAGCTTGATGAGAAAGTCTCACAAGCAGAACGAGCTAAGGACCAAGTGGAACCAAATCAGGTTGAGCCAATAAGAACACTACCTCCTCCACCTCGTAGATCGGAAAGAGTTTTCCGTCCCCCTGAAAGATACTTAGGTATTATTTCAGAGGATGTAGAGAAAATGTTCCTCATAGGTAATGGTGCTCATGGTGATGATCCCAAAACCTACAACGAGGCGATATCAGATATCGACTCCGAGAAATGGCTTAGAGGCAATGAAGTCAGAAATTGACTCGATGCACTCAAACCAAGTCTGGACCTTGGTAGATCCACCAGAAGGTATAGTACCTATTGGGTGTAAATGGATCTTCAAGAGAAAGATTGGTGCAGATGGGAATGTGGAGACATTCAAGGCTAGACTAGGTGGCAAAAGGTTATAGTCAACGCGAAGGCATTGACTATCAGGATACCTTTTCCCCAGTAGCTATGCTAAAATCCATCCGCACATTGCTTGCTGTTGCAGCCTATTTCGATTATGAAATATGGCAAATGGACGTGAAAACGGCATTCTTAAATGGATATCTTGAGGAAGATATCTATATGGAACAGCCGCTAGGTTTCACATCCAGTGATACTGATGATCACAAGGTTTGCAAGCTGCAAAGGTCCATATATGGACTTAAGCAAGCATCTCGGAGCTGGAACACTCGTTTCAATGATGTGATCAAAAAGTTTGGTTTCATCAAAAATGAAGAGGAACCATGTGTTTTCAAAAAGGGTCAGTGGGAGCGCTGTTGTCTTCCTCGTATTGTACGTGGATGACATCCTCCTTATTGGGAATGATATTCCCATGTTGACATCAGTCAAAATGTGGTTGTCCAAAGGAATTCTCCATGAAAGACCTAGGTGAAGCATCCTTTATTCTAGGAATTAAGGTCTATAGGGATAGACCGAATAGGATGCTAGGACTTTCACAGAAGATGTACATAGAGGAAGTACTAAAGAGGTTTAGTATGGAAAACTCTAAGAGGGGATTAATACCCTTCAGACATGGTATTCATCTTTCCAAGAAGATGTGCCCCAGCACACCTGAGGAAATAGAACGCATGAGCAAGATCCCTTATGCTTCTGCAATAGGGAGCCTCATGTATGCCATGCTATGTACACGACCTGATATAGCCCATGCTGTGAGTGTCACAAGCAGATATCAGTCAAATCCAGGTGAAGAACACTGGACTTCTGTGAAATGTATCCTTAAGTACTTGAGAAGAACTAAGGATATGATGTTGGTCTTTGGTAATGGAGAACTCCAAGTCCAGGGATACACAGACTCGGATTTCATGTCCGATATAGATGATCGAAAGTCGACATCTGGAGTCTGTTTGTGTGCAATGGTGGAGCTGTCAGCTGAAAGAGTTCCAAGCAAACTGTGATAGCAGATTCCACCATGGAAGCAGAATATATCGCTGCATCAGAGGCTGCAAAGGAAGCATTCTGGTACAAGAAGTTTGCTGCAGAAATTGGAGTAATGCCATCAGATGCCATTCCTCTTACTGCGACAACAATGGCGCCATAGCCCTTGCTAAGGAGCCGAGGTCTCACCAGAAATCCAAGCACATTGAGCGGCGATACCACCTCATCCGCGATTACCTCGAGAAGGGTTACGTCGAGGTCAAGAGAGTCAACTCCGCAGATAATGTGGCAGACCCACTTACAAAGCCGTTGGGCCAGCAGAAGATCGAAGCCCACCTTGAGAAGATGGGACTTAGACTTGTAGCCAATTGGCTTTAGGACAAGTGGGAGATTGTTAGATATATGTGCCCTAGAAGCCAGAATTGGCTGACACTTGTAATACACTTCTAGGGGCAAAATTATAATTTTGACTATAATTAATAAAATGGGTTATTTTCTATCACATATGTGTATTTAGTGTCTGTGATACATCCTTTGAGTTAATGGTAATGATAATTCATATTTTCAAGAGTTGAAAATTTAAGACATGAATAATCATTATTAACTCATAAACATGCTCCCGACCATAGGATCATCACGAGGATGGTGATTGATCCGGAAGGTTGGTGTACAATCGCTTCTCTTTAGTAGATGAGTCTTGAGTCTACGGTGTGGAGACACCGGAGCGAGAGTACAGGTACTCGTTAGAGAACGAGGGCACTGAGCGTGACCACCTCGAGTAGTCATTAGGGAAGTCTACCTTCTCGTCAATGACTGACTCGATGCTGCAGTAGTGTGTCTGGTTCTTTGACCTGAGATGCATCGGCAGTTCACCTTGAGGGTGTTATAGTTTGACTACACCATTACTCGGTCTCCTAGCCATATGGAACCCTGAGGTGTATGTTGGCTATAGCATGTTCATTGTAGGAACTGGATTGCATCAAGATGGAATCTATCTACCTCGGTGGTAGAGGAGCAGCCCTATGATGATCATGAGAATCAAGTCCAGAAGCCCATGGCCATGGTAGAGTGAAATAATAGAAAGAGTTTCTATTTAGATTTTCACATTGGACTCGAATCGAATGATTACATCATATGACAGAGACTAGGGTTTGACGAGTTCACCTTAACCCTAATCTGATCGGGGCTCAAGATAGAAGAACTTAATCACACAGGTAGCTGCACCAAGAGGTTCGCATTCAGCTCTGATGGGTTGCCACCATATACTGCTAGGTGTCACTGGTGGATTTTGGGAGCAATTAGAATGATTTAGATGATCGATCATTCTAGCTGTTCGAATCAGAAGAGTTCTGATCCATCGAAAGGAGTTTCGATGATGTCGATGATAGAGATCATGACATATCCCATTACCATACAGAACTGAACCTAACTGGGTCACACAAACAAGGGTTTGAATCTGGTGATCATCAATTGAACTGATCTAGTTCAATTGATCTGAATGAGATTCAATTAGGTTCAAGAAAATCGTGCTAGCACTCGATTGAACCTAACGTTCTTCTTTTACTATCATAAATAAGTTGTCCTGACTGAGCCAAAGGAGTTTGTGCTCAATCAGAGGCCTTCATATGTCTGACTGGAGGTTGTCCAAGTCAGAAAAGGTTGTCTTATTTTGAGATAAATTTGACAACCTTGCCATTTTTCACCTTTGCAAAAGTCTTGTCCTTTGACTTTGGTCAAACATTGACCTTTGACACTTAACCATTTTCTGACCCATGTGTCATGCACCTATTGGAGAGCTGGTGGGGGCTTGTCCCCTTGCCAGAACCTGGCAAAGAAGGAGGTGCACGCCAGGGAGGCGTCCGCCCAAGTGGATAGGGATGCCTAGGAGTCCCATTGGACAGAGGGACTCCAAGTCTCCTTTTGGATTCCAATTAGAGTTCTCCAACCTAAGACTTTGACCAGGTCTTAGGCGCCATCTAAGGAGGAATTAGAGGGCTCTTATTTGATTGGATCAGATATTCATCCCACCAATCAGATTTAGATCTGATTTCACAAAGGGTTGTGATTGGTTGGGAAGAAGAGGAGTCATGGATCACAGTAGGGTCTATAAATAAGACCCTATCTGCGCCTAACTTTGATAAGAATTCTCCTTTAGCCCACATCCAAAGGCTGCCTCTCTCCCTCCTCCATGCCATCTTCTCTTCTCTCCTCTCCTCTCCACACCCAAAAGAGTTTTGGACTTTAGTTTGGTGCGATTCAGATCAAGAGAAAGGCGATCGAAAAGCAAGAAGGCTGCGCTGCTGCAAAGGACGACTGCAGATCTTCAAAAGGGAGTTTTGAAGATCCTCCAGATCAGATCCAGATCTGATTTTTGGAGAGTGTGATAGAGAAGAAGAGGATCTCCAGATCCAACCCGAGTGGATACCGGTAGAGGCCAGGCGCTTGCGTGGCTAAGATCCAGAACCTTCCGCTGCAATCAACAGGATCATCACAGGGTAATAGGATTACCCAATATCAAGGTAAAAATTAAATTTGATTTAATTTATCTTTATTTTATTTTATTAGATCTATTAAATTAGATCTGAAATATATCAAATCTAATCTAGATTCAAAAGAAAAATTTTTGAAATATCTCTTTTGATCCAATCAGATCTGAACGAACCTGATCTGGAAAAATCAGAATTTTCCCTTCATGAATCACGTATATGGTTGTGTTCATTTGTCTTCTTCTATCTTTCCATAGCAATAGGTGATGCCATATCTTCTACAGATGATCTTGGACGAATGATCCATGTTCCACAATTGTAGATCTATCCTAACATTGAGATGGTGTAGAAGACAGCTCTTCTTCATAGCATTCATTGCCTTGAAGGTGCCTCTAACCAAAGCATGGCTCCCATCCTGGATCGTAGCTTTTCCATGATTGAAGATAATTGATTTTGGTTGTCTGGAGTCCTTTAAATAGAGTTAGAAGGACTGGAGATTTTTTTTGTAGGCAATATGGGACTAAGGACCATTTTAATCATCAAAATATGGAGAAATTTGATGAAAACTTGGATTAAAAAAGTTCTGGATCAAATTCTACTACTCTATGTGAAATATGGCTGTCAAATCTGGATCAAACGGTTTCAAAATCGCCAAAAATGGATGTATAATAGCCTAGATCAGGTTCGATTAAATTCTGACCATCTAATGGAGTTGATCTGGAGAAGATTGGATCGTTGGATCATCGTTGGGAGGTTGGATCATTGTCGGGAGCTTTTTGGACTATTAGATCAGAGTTTGGAGCATTGTCAACCATCGGATCGCGATCAGGAAGGCTGATGGAATCCAAATCAAAGTAGGAAAAAGCCCTGGCTGTTGGATCTGGAACACAAACCACCACAGCCATTGGATTGCACCATTACTATTGATATGGACCCCATAGACCGACCACACCATAGACCGTAACTAACTATGAAATTACCATTTTACCCTTGTATATCATGATAAATTTTCTATGAACCCTTTAGTGGTCTTGGTCCACCATGTGGCGACTTCTAATTGGGTGCCTTCTACTGGGCTGGTCGTTCACACCTGATTTTGTGGATCGATGGGCAGCTTCTATAGCTTAGCCAGCTTCAACGATGCGTCAGCTTGGCTTGGCTTTGTGGCTTGGCTTGATGAGCCGGCTAAGCCATTTTTTTATTTTAATTTTTTTAAAAAATTCATATCTAGTCCATTTTAGCTTCAATTTATTCCAAAATTATTTCATTACGATCAAAAAAATAATCTCCTTTTACTAATAATAATATGTTATTTTTTATTTTTATTATTTTTAATTAATAAAAATATTAATTTCTTAAAATATATTAATTAATTATTAATTCTTAAAAATAAATATAAATTAATTAATAAATTAATATTTTTATTGGTAAATTTATGGTACTTATCATCATATCTTTTTATGTAAATTGAACTATTGTTATAAATTCATATTTTTCATAAATTAAGATCAGCATATAAGGTGTGAAAATCATGTTTATTATGATCATTGCTTTCATGAATATATTTTATGAAAATGACATATTTTATGATATATAAATTTTAAATATTTTTTCATCTAAGTATATGTATATTTTAAGAAAAAGATATTGTTGGTATGAAAATCTATGAGGATGCTGGAGGTAGCTAGAATTGGAAAGGTGAGACCGCCGACGGGACCTACAAAATAAAATTCAAACTGAAGATGGATGGCTTCGGCAGGCTCCTCTGACGCTTCAATTAGTTCTCCGACCAACTGAAATGGAGTGCTCAGAAAATAGAAAAGCAAAATAACGGAAAGGAGAAGAGAGCTTAGAGGAAAACGTATTTGAAGGGTCTCCTTTATAAATTGAGCATGTAACAAACTGACGGTGACAACCATAACTGTTTCGTAGTGGGCCATTCAAGCCACGTGGAGTTTGTTATGGGGATAAGTTGTTGTTTGTCGCAACTTGTAGGTGGTAGAAATCCCTTTGTTGGAGTTCGAATGTAGGTCGGAGGACTTCAGTATATGTGATGGACTTATGACCGGCTGAGGTCCATTGGAGGCAATGTCTAGTGGCTTTAAGAAATTTGGAAGGAGTGCAACTGAAAGAGTTCAACTAAAAGGAGCACGAGTGGAGAAGCTCGTTCGGAAGGAGTGCGATTGAAGGAGTTCAACTAGAAGGAGCGCGATTGGAGGAGTTCGATCGGAAGGAGGCCGACTGGAGAAGTTCGCCCTCCTCACCTAGAAGGAGCGCGACTGGAGGAGTTCACACGAAAGGAGGGTGACTAGAGGAGTTCGTCCGAAAGGAGGGCGACTGAAGGAGTTTGTTCGAATGGAGCACAGCAGGGCCCTGAGCCTATCATTTATTTTTAGTCAGAAGGTAAGGTTAGTATAACAACAGTTCTACTTCACAGTTCAAGATCATGCCGTAGGACTTCTATGTGCTATTTAGAGGTTTTGTGGCATGAACTTGTTGTTGAGGGGATTGATGATTCCAATGGAAGGAAGGTCGGTGGCTAAAGACTTTGGCTAAGGACTTTGGTGGGGTTATTTTTCTCCCAACACTTGTCTTCCTACTCCTGAGTTAGAATTTCAAATGAAGAAAGTACAGAAAAGTTGCTGCAGCCGAATTTCTTTGTCAACTTCCTGCTCTTGGAGAATGAATTCTTTTATCTTTTTTTGAATTGGCACTGAAGTTTAATATCGAATGATCTGAAGGAAAAAATTCTCTCAAAAATTTGTCTAGCGTGGAGCTCTAAGTATGACATAATTATTGTCTCGTCGGACGGCGGGTGTGAGTGGGATGCATGGCGGGTTAAGGTTGGTTGAAATATCCTGCAATCATAACTTCCTCTAGTTTTGTTCTTCTATTTAAACTTCTTCTTCTCCTGTGGCTTCTCACCTTCATTTACTCTTCTTCTTCCTATTCTTCCTCTATTTTCCATCACCCCGAACGTCCCATCCTTGTTGCTTTCATTCCTTCACAACATCTCCAGCCGTTGGTGTTCTTCTCAACTATTCCTCATCTTTTTGGTCTTCTCCTCAAGTTTTTTGATCAACCTAGGTCAGTCCCTCATCCTTGTCCTCTTGATTTTCAGCTTTCTCATATTCTTTAGAATCTCTTCAGGCTTTTCTGGGTGGGTTTTGCCATTTTTCTTTTTCGAGTTTTCACCATCTTTTTTTTTAAAGTTTTTTAGAGATTTTGCTAAATTTAATCTAATCTGAATGTCGTCTGAAGTTTCTTGATCTAGTGGTTCTAGAAACCTGGTTGATCTAAACCCCCAAAACCCCGAGACCAGAATGAAAACTGAACCTAGGGCAGCACCTCAGCCAAACTTCATACCGAAAACTATTTCTTGTTCCTTAACCGCTAAAGATTTGTCATTAATTAGGATTCAGTATGGGATGCCTGCTGAGTATGAGTTGAAACTTTCTAGACCGAGTAGTCGAGCTTGCGCCCCTCCTCTAGGTTAGTTTTGCTTGTATTTGGAGGCCTTCCATGTTGGACTAAGGCTCCCTCTTTCCTTCTTTGTTGTAGTTCTTTTCCATTTTCTAAATATCTCCTTATCTTCTACGGTGTCGAACTCCTTTAGGTTCACAATAAGGTTTCTTGCTCTCTGCATATCCGCTGAAGTTCAGCCCACCATTTCACTTTTTCAATCTTACTTCACTTTCAAGCATCACCCTACTACGAAGGACTGATGGTATGTTTCACCCTAGTTCAGTAAGAAGGGATTGCTCAAGGGAGCCCCCTCCTCTATCCATAATTGGAAAGAAAAATTCATCTTTGTTTCTTGTCCAACCTTACACTTATGGCTCCCACCTTGGAAAAATCTGAGGAATTCAGTTCGTCGAGCCCCGAGATTAGAAAAAAAGGATCGAAAGTCAGTTAGCAAAATTAAAGATTACCGAACTTCCCTTGTGTTTGAGCTAATAAAAGAATAAACTCTATTCAACCTCGGCCTCAGCCTTATGAATCTAGCAAGTATACGACCGAAGTTAGTGGGTTACCTTCTTCTTCTTCTTCTTTCTTCTCTCTAACCATACTTTTCTTTCCTTCACTATAGAAATGGATGTTCATGCGGTCGAAATGCTCACGAAGAGGCTCCTGGCTCGCAAGAGGAATGGAAAGGCATTGGGCGAAAGTTCAAAAAAGATGAGGGTTGGTGTTCCAAGCCCTGCGGCCCTCGTTAGTGCCATGGATGCCCCCAAAGTCGAAGCTTCTCCTGTCGTCGAGTTTGGCACCATCGTTGAGGTTGTCGGGCCTTCGATGCCTTTGAGTCCTCCCGTCGAGGCCCAAATCCCAGAGCCTCCTATCAGAGGAGAGAAGGAGCCGAAAAGAAGAAGACCAAAAGGGCCCTGAGAAAGTCTCAGTGGAAGGTCCGCCGCAACAGGCCCAATAGCTTTGATGAAGAGTTTGGGGAGAATCCTTTCAATAATCATGAAATTATCAGGGCTTTGATTGACGAGTTCACCATACCTGAAGTCATAGATAGGATCATCAATGCTGATATCGACCAACATGTCTGGGATTCACTCAGATCCTTTCTTAAGGTAGTTACTTCATCCTTCTCTTTCTCTTTAAATTTCTTGATGTTTCTTCATCCGCACAACTCACTTCATCACATATGTATATATTCTTTTGACAGACGGGCCACCAACTGCTTGGCTACATTAGATCACTGAATCGCTTGAGGTTGGAGTTAGTGAAGGTCCAAGAGGATCATCAAGCTGAGGTCAAATACTTAATTTATGAGCTCAAAAATGGTGCTCCCAAGTCTTGAGAACATGAAAAGACAGGTCATGGGAAGACAGAAGCAAGTCGAAAGAAGAATCAGCCCAAATAGCAAAGTTCAGAAACTGGATCGGCTCACCTTGAGACTGAGTCGGCTAAGTTGGAAACTGAGCCGGCTCAGTCTAGGACTGGGTCGGCTATGTCTCAGAGAAAAATTTAGATAGAAAATAGTATTTTCGAGCTATTGGCATGGTACACAACTGGATTGGCTCAGTCTGATAGAAAGCAGTATTTTCAGATTGTTGGCATGATACACAACTGGGTCGACTCAGTCTCAGACTGAGCCCACCCAGTTGTAGGTTAGCCGGCTCAGTTTTTGTAGGTTTGTTTCGTGTACATGGGATGTTTGGATTTTGAGAAGTTTTTCTATGAGCTTGGGGCTTGATCCTTTTATAAAGTATAAATACTGAAAATAGATCAAGATTATAGATGATGTTGAATTCATTGAATAAAGCACTTTTCTCTCTGAAAACTCTTGTGCACTCTTTCTCTCTTTTCTCTTGAATCCATTATTTTGCTTCCGCATTGATCCTAGAAAATTATTTCTTGTTGCTTGGCTAATCACCAGCGGCCACGTCAGTCCGAGAGAGGATAGTTTATCCCAATAATTGGTATTAGAGCGGTGTTGCATGGAAGGAAGGAAGAGACCTAGGGTTACTACATCCATGATCTGTTGCACCAAGTTTTATCCAAAATCTTCTTATTTTTTTGTTTTTATAGTTAGGTGATTGTTCAGGGATGTATACAAAGTGAAAGAGATCTAGGGTTTAATTCTTGAAGATGTTAGTTATATGTGCCCTAGAAGCCAGAATTGGCTGACACTTGTAATACACTTCTAGGGGCAAAATTGTAATTTTGACTATAATTAATAAAATGGGTTATTTTCTATCACACTTGTGTATTTAGTGTCTGTGATACATCCTTTGAGTTAATGGTAATGATAATTCATATTTTCAAGAGTTGAAAATTTAAGACATGAATAATCATTATTAACTCATAAACAGCTCCCGACCATAGGATCATCACGAGGATGGTGATTGATCCGGAAGGTTGGTGTACGATCGCTTCTCTTTAGTAGATGAGTCTTGAGTCTACGGTGTGGAGACACCGGAGCGAGAGTACAGGTACTCGTTAGAGAACGAGGGCACTGAGCGTGACCACCTCGAGTAGTCATTAGGAAGTCTACCTTCTCGTCAATGACTGACTCGATGCTGCAGTAGTGTGTCTGGTTCTTTGACCTGAGATGCATCGGCAGTTCACCTTGAGGGTGTTATAGTTTGACTACACCATTACTCGGTCTCCTAGCCATATGGAACCCTGAGGTGTATGTTGGCTATAGACATGTTCATTGTAGGAACTGGATTGCATCAAGATGGGAATCTATCTACCTCGGTGGTAGAGGAGTAGCCCTATGATGATCATGAGAATCAAGTCCAGAAATCCATGGCCATGGTAGAGTGAAATAATAGAAAGAGTTTCTATTTAGATTTTCACATTGGACTCGAATCGAATGATTACATCATATGACAGAGACTAGGGTTTGACGAGTTCACCTTAACCCTAATCTGATCGGGGCTCAAGATAGAAGAACTGAATCACACAGGTAGCTGCACCAAGAGGTTCGCATTCAGCTCTGATGGGTTGCCACCATATACTGCTAGGTGTCACTGGTGGATTTTGGGAGCAATTAGAATGATTTAGATGATCGATCATTCTAGCTGTTCGAATCAGAAGAGTTCTGATCCATCGAAAGGAGTTTCGATGATGTCTATGATAGAGATCATGACATATCCCATTACCATACAGAACTGAACCTAACTGGGTCACACAAACAAGGGTTTGAATCTGGTGATCATCAATTGAACTGATCTAGTTCAATTGATCTGAATGAGATTCAATTAGGTTCAAGGAAATCGTGCTAGCACTCGATTGAACCTAACGTTCTTCTTTTACTATCATAAATAAGTTGTCCTGACTGAGCCAAAGGAGTTTGTGCTCAATCAGAGGCCTTCATATGTCTGACTGGAGGTTGTCCAAGTCAGAATAGGTTGTCTTATTTGTAAGACATTACCTGCCATTTTTGGTCACCTGCCATTTCTTGTTCTTTGACTTTGGTCAAAAGTCTACCTTTGACTGGTCAAACGTTGACCATTGACCCTTTGACTTTTGACCACATGTCATGCACCTATTGGAGAGCTGGTGGGGGCCTGTCCCCCTGCCAGAACCTGGCAAGGAGAAGGGCGCACGCCAAGGGTGGCGTGAGCCCAAGTAGGAGGCGCCTAGGAGTCCTTGTTGGACAAGGACTCCACCTCCCTTTTGGATTCCAATCAGAGTTCTACTAAGAATCCAGTTTGACTGGTCTTAGGCGCCCTCTAAGGAGGAATCCAGGGGTCTCTATTCCAACCAATCAGATTTAGATCTGATTTCACAAAGGGTTGTGATTGGTTGAGAGGAAGAGGAGTTGGATCACAAGAGGTCTATAAATAAGACCCTGCGCCCAACCCTAATTCAAAAATGAATTAGACACGCCCCAAGGCTGCCTCTCCCCTCCTTCTCCATGCCATAGTCTCTTCTCCCCTTGCTCTCCACGTCCAAAAGAGTTTTGGACTTAGGTTGGTGCGATTCAGATCAAGGAAAGGCGATCAAAAGCAAGAAGGCTGCGCTGCTGCAAAAGGACGACTGCAGATCTTCAAAAGAGTTTTGAAGATCCTCCAGATCAGATCCAGATCTGATTTTTGGAGGTGTGATAGAGAAAGAAGAGGATCTCCAGATCCAACCCGAGTGGATACCGGTAGAGGCCAGGCGCTTGCGTGGCTAAGATCCAGAACCTTCCGCTGCAATCAGGATCATCTACAGGGTAATAGGATTACCCAAATCAGGTAAATTAAATTTGATTTAATTTATCTTATTTTATTTTATTTATTAAAATAATAAGAATCAGATCTGAAACATATCAAGATCTGATTGAGATCAAGAGAAAAATTTTTGAAATATATCTCTTGATCTAATCAGATCTGGACGAACCTGGACCGGAAAATCAGGATTTCCCTTCAACTTATCAGAGCTTTGAAAAATTTAGTCTGAGGATTAAAAGAAAAAAATATTTTCAATTGGATATGCTGCCATCAGGTTGCCCGAGCATAGAATAAAATCTAGAAGACTGGAGATACATACATGGGAAAGAACATGACAAATAAGTTATGATTGAAGAAACAGCTATATAGTCTGTGGATGCCTGAAGGCAGAGATCTTATTGCATATATCCAAAGGTTCAATCAGATATGTTCTGAGGTGATGAGCTTGGATGTGAAGATCGATGAGGAGGATTGAGCATTGCTGCTATTATGTTCTCTCTCAGGTTCGTATGATGGTCTCATAATAACTTTAGTTTATGGAAAGAAGATCCTAAACTATGAAGAGGTTGTTGGTGTGCTTAGATCAAATGAACAAAGAGAGAAGATCTGCAAGGGATACCCTAAGTCTGACATCTTAGCTGTAAATGAAACACAGAAAAGATCAAAGAAGGCAAGAGGAAAATCCAAGGATAGGTTGAAGTCTCGACATCAAAGGAAGACATTGAAATATTATAAATGTCATCAGTCTGGACACGTGAGGAGAGATTGTCCCCTTTAGAGATTAGAAAAAGGAAAGGCCAGTAAGGAAGATGATGCAGCTTCTATGTGCAATGGAGAAGACCTGTTAGTTGTATCAAATGGATCCACAGAGTACGATACTATGTGGATATTAGATTCAGCATGCTCCACTATACTTCTCATCGAAAGTGGTTTGCTACCTACCAGAAGATCGATGGTAGAAGCATCAGCCTTGGTGATGATCACCCATGCAAAGTAGCTGGAGTTGGCTATATTAGGGTGAGGATGTATGACAGGATTATCTGTACATTATCAAATATCAGGCATGTACCAAAGTTGAAAAGAATTTGATTTCTTTGGACTACTTGGAGGAGCAGGATTATGCTTTTAGTAGCCAAGCTGAGAGTGGATGTCTGTGTAAGATTCTGGGATCGCTCTGATACCAATTGTTGGTGCATCATCTTGGCATCACCTAGCTCTGATGCCATATTGTGGAAGCCCTTGATCTTTTGCATGGACCATAGGAGACCTTTGACATTCTTTAAGGCAGCATATCTTAGATCCATCATCTAGATCTATGTCGGGGCACCTCTCTCCTGGGGCTTAAGGGAGGCGCCCCCTCTTTCTAGGGCTTCTTCAGGAACCTAGGGCAACTACTCTAGAGAGAAGAGAGATTGAAGGAAGAAAAGATCTGTATTGATTGCTCTCTATTAAATCCTAATACAACCTATATATTTATACATAGCCATTAGGCCCGACCAAAAAATTATCCTGGCTAACCTAATATATGAAAGCACTCATCGAGCCCATGTACATCCATGTCTCCCATGCTCTCATCCTCTGGATCTAAGCCGGACCCATACATGAGTTAGCCCCCATAAGACCTCTCAAACCAGACCTTAAGACCCCTAGGATAAGTCCCTATCCTAGCCCCAAATAGATTCTTGCGTAGCTCTGCCCACGGACTGAGCCAGCTCAGTCTTAGCACTGAGCCGGCTAACTTAAGACTGGGTCAACTCAATCATCGACTAACCTAAGACTGGGTCAGTTCAGTTTTAGATTGAGCCGACCTAGTTGCGTGCCATGTTGCAGTCCCAAATGCGCTCCCCTCTATTTGGCCTATCCTCTGAGACTTAGTCGATTCAGTTTTAGACTGAGCTAGCTAACTTGCAGAAATGATCCTTTTCTATGGTCTTGATTTTTTGGCTTTGGTTCCTTGCTCCACCTAGAATCTCATATATCCGAAGCACCAACCAAGCCCCTAGAATCCATAGAGCCAACACCCTAGCTTCTCTCATGGCCTTCCAAGGCTTGGGAGCTGTTAGATATATGTGCCCTAGAAGCCAGAATTGGCTGACACTTGTAATACACTTCTAGGGGCAAAATTATAATTTTGACTATAATTAATAAAATGGGTTATTTTCTATCACACCTGTGTATTTAGTGTCTGTGATACATCCTTTGAGTTAATGGTAATGATAATTCATATTTTCAAGAGTTGAAAATTTAAGACATGAATAATCATTATTAACTCATAAACAGCTCCCGACCATAGGATCATCACGAGGATGGTGATTGATCCGGAAGGTTGGTGTACGATCGCTTCTCTTTAGTAGATGAGTCTTGAGTCTATGGTGTGGAGACACCGGAGCGAAAGTACAGGTACTCGTTAGAGAACGAGGGCACTGAGCGTGACCACCTCGAGTAGTCATTAGGAAGTCTACCTTCTCGTCAATGGCTGACTCGATGCTGCAGTAGTGTGTCTGGTTCTTTGACCTGAGATGCATCGGCAATTCACCTTGAGGGTGTTATAGTTTGACTACACCATTACGCGGTCTCCTAGCCATATGGAACCCTGAGGTGTATGTTGGCTGTGACATGTTCATTGTAGGAACTGGATTGCATCAAGATGGGATCTATCTACCTCGGTGGTAGAGGAGTAGCCCTATGATGATCATGAGAATCAAGTCCAGAAATCCATGGCCATGGTAGAGTGAAATAATAGAAAGAGTTTCTATTTAGATACATTGGAAATCTGATTACATCATAATTGAAGGGAAATCCTGATTTTCCGGTCCAGGTTCGTCCAGATCTGATCAGATCAAGAGATATATTTCAAAAATTTTCTTTTGATCTCAATCAGATCTTGATATATTTTAGATCTGATTCTTATTATTTTAATAAATAAAATAAAATAAGATAAATTAAATCAAATTTAATTTACCTGATTTGGGTAATCCTATTACCCTGTAGATGATCCTGATTGCAGCGGAAGGTTCTGGATCTTAGCCACGCAAGCGCCTGGCCTCTACCGGTATCCACTCAGGGTTGGATCTGGAGATCCTCTTCTTCTCTATCACACCTCCAAAAATCAGATCTGGATCTGATCTGGAGGATCTTCAAAACTCTTTTGAAGATCTGCAGTCGTCCTTTGCAGCAGCGCAGCCTTCTTGCTTTTGATCGCCTTTCTTTGATCTGAATCGCACCAACCAAGGTCCAAAACTCCTTTTGGACGTGGAGAGCAAGGGGAGAAGAGACTATGGCATGGAGAAGGAGGGGAGAGGCAGCCTTGGGGCATGGGAAATCTCATTGAATTCAACACTTAGAATTAGGGTTGGGCGCAGGGTCTTATTTATAGACTCTTGTGATCCAACTCCTCTTCCTCTCCAACCAATCACAACCCTTTGTGAAATCAGATCTAAATCTGATTGGTTGGAATAGAGACCCCTGGATTCCTCCTTAGAGGGTGCCTAAGACCAGTCAAAGTTGGATTCTTAGTAAGAACTCTGAATTGGAATCCAAAAGGGAGGTGGAGTCCTTGTCCAACAAGGACTCCTAGGCGCCTCCTACTTGGGCTCACGCCACCCTTGGCGTGCGCCCTTCTCCTTGCCAGGTTCTGGCAGGGGGACAGGCCCCCACCAGCTCTCCAATAGGTGCATGACATGTGGTCAAAAGTCAAAGGGTCAATGGTCAACGTTTGACCAGTCAAAGGTAGACTTTTGACCAAAGTCAAAGAACAAGAAATGGCAGGTGACCAAAAATGGCAGGTAATGTCTTACAAATAAGACAACCTATTTCTGACTTGGACAACCTCCAGTCAGACATATGAAGGCCTCTGATTGAGCACAAACTCCTTTGGCTCAGTCAGGACAACTTATTTATGATAGTAAAAGAAGAACGTTAGGTTCAATCGAGTGCTAGCACGATTTCCTTGAACCTAATTGAATCTCATTCAGATCAATTGAACTAGATCAGTTCAATTGATGATCACCAGATTCAAACCCTTGTTTGTGTGACCCAGTTAGGTTCAGTTCTGTATGGTAATGGGATATGTCATGATCTCTATCATAGACATCATCGAAACTCCTTTCGATGGATCAGAACTCTTCTGATTCGAACAGCTAGAATGATCGATCATCTAAATCATTCTAATTGCTCCCAAAATCCACCAGTGACACCTAGCAGTATATGGTGGCAACCCATCAGAGCTGAATGCGAACCTCTTGGTGCAGCTACCTGTGTGATTCAAGTTCTTCTATCTTGAGCCCCGATCAGATTAGGGTTAAGGTGAACTCGTCAAACCCTAGTCTCTGTCATATGATGTAATCATTCGATTCGAGTCCAATGTGAAAATCTAAATAGAAACTCTTTCTATTATTTCACTCTGGCCATGCTGGACTTGATTCTCATGATCATCATAAATAGATCCTTTTGAAGGGAAATCCTGATTTCCGGTCCAGGTTCGTCCAGATCTGATTAGATCAAGAGATATATTTCAAAAATTTTCTCTTGATCTCAATCAGATCTTGATATGTTTCAGATCTGATTCTTATTATTTTAATAAATAAAATAAAATAAGATAAATTAAATCAAATTTAATTTACCTGATT
The DNA here is from genome assembly GCA_006176705.1 of Cocos nucifera. Taxonomy (NCBI): domain Eukaryota; kingdom Viridiplantae; phylum Streptophyta; class Magnoliopsida; order Arecales; family Arecaceae; genus Cocos; species Cocos nucifera. The sequence goes on along the minus strand of QRFJ01006091.1, from coordinate 3,221 downwards.
TGGGTAATCCTATTACCCTGTAGATGATCCTGATTGCAGCGGAAGGTTCTGGATCTTAGCCACGCAAGCGCCTGGCCTCTACCGGTATCCACTCGGGTTGGATCTGGAGATCCTCTTCTTCTCTATCACACCTCCAAAAATCAGATCTGGATCTGATCTGGAGGATCTTCAAAACTCTTTTGAAGATCTGCAGTCGTCCTTTTGCAGCAGCGCAGCCTTCTTGCTTTTGATCGCCTTTCCTTGATCTGAATCGCACCAAACCTAAGTCCAAAACACTTTTGGACGTGGAGAGCAAGGGGAGAAGAGACTATGGCATGGAGAAGGAGGGGAGAGGCAGCCTTGGGGCGTGGGAAATCTCAATTGAATTCACTTTTTTATTAGGGTTGGGCGCAGGGTCTTATTTATAGACCTCTTGTGATCCAACTCCTCTTCCTCTCAACCAATCACAACCCTTTGTGAAATCAGATCTAAATCTGATTGGTTGGAATAGAGACCCCTGGATTCCTCCTTAGAGGGCGCCTAAGACCAGTCAAACTGGATTCTTAGTAGAACTCTGATTGGAATCCAAAAGGGAGGTGGAGTCCTTGTCCAACAAGGACTCCTAGGCGCCTCCTACTTGGGCTCACGCCACCCTTGGCGTGCGCCCTTCTCCTTGCCAGGTTCTGGCAGGGGGACAGGCCCCCACCAGCTCTCCAATAGGTGCATGACATGTGGTCAAAAGTCAAAGGGTCAATGGTCAACGTTTGACCAGTCAAAGGTAGACTTTTGACCAAAGTCAAAGAACAAGAAATGGCAGGTGACCAAAAATGGCAGGTAATGTCTTACAAATAAGACAACCTATTCTGACTTGGACAACCTCCAGTCAGACATATGAAGGCCTCTGATTGAGCACAAACTCCTTTGGCTCAGTCAGGACAACTTATTTATGATAGTAAAAGAAGAACGTTAGGTTCAATCGAGTGCTAGCACGATTTTCCTTGAACCTAATTGAATCTCATTCAGATCAATTGAACTAGATCAGTTCAATTGATGATCACCAGATTCAAACCCTTGTTTGTGTGACCCAGTTAGGTTCAGTTCTGTATGGTAATGGGATATGTCATGATCTCTATCATAGACATCATCGAAACTCCTTTCGATGGATCAGAACTCTTCTGATTCGAACAGCTAGAATGATCGATCATCTAAATCATTCTAATTGCTCCCAAAATCCACCAGTGACACCTAGCAGTATATGGTGGCAACCCATCAGAGCTGAATGCGAACCTCTTGGTGCAGCTACCTGTGTGATTCAAGTTCTTCTATCTTGAGCCCCGATCAGATTAGGGTTAAGGTGAACTCGTCAAACCCTAGTCTCTGTCATATGATGTAATCATTCGATTCGAGTCCAATGTGAAAATCTAAATAGAAACTCTTTCTATTATTTCACTCTACCATGGCCATGGATTTCTGGACTTGATTCTCATGATCATCATAGGGCTGCTCCTCTACCACCGAGGTAGATAGATTCCATCTTGATGCAATCCAGTTCCTACAATGAACATGCTATAGCCAACATACACCTCAGGGTTCCATATGGCTAGGAGACCGAGTAATGGTGTAGTCAAACTATAACACCCTCAAGGTGAACTGCCGATGCATCTCAGGTCAAAGAACCAGACACACTACTGCAGCATCGAGTCAGTCATTGACGAGAAGGTAGACTCCCTAATGACTACTCGAGGTGGTCACGCTCAGTGCCCTCGTTCTCTAACGAGTACCTGTACTCTCGCTCCGGTGTCTCCACACCGTAGACTCAAGACTCATCTACTAAAGAGAAGCGATCGTACACCAACCTTCCGGATCAATCACCATCCTCGTGATGATCCTATGGTCGGGAGCTGTTTATGAGTTAATAATGATTATTCATGTCTTAAATTTTCAACTCTTGAAAATATGAATTATCATTACCATTAACTCAAAGGATGTATCACAGACACTAAATACACATGTGTGATAGAAAATAACCCATTTCATTAATTATAGTCAAAATTATAATTTTGCCCCTAGAAGTGTATTACAAGTGTCAGCCAATTCTGGCTTCTAGGGCACATATATCTAACAATCTCCCACTTGTCCTAAAGCCAATTGGCTACAAGTCTAAGTCCCATCTTCTCAAGGTGGGCTTCGATCTTCTGCTGGCCCAACGGCTTTGTAAGTGGGTCTGCCACATTATCTGCGGAGTTGACTCTCTTGACCTCAACGTAACCTTTCTCAAGGTAATCGCGGATGAGATGATATCGCCGCTCAATGTGCTTGGACTTCTGGTGAGACCTCGGCTCCTTAGCAAGGGCTATGGCGCCATTGTTGTCGCAGTAAAGAGGAATGGCATCTGATGGCATTACTCCAATTTCTGCAGCAAACTTCTTGTACCAGAATGCTTCCTTTGCAGCCTCTGATGCAGCTATATATTCTGCTTCCATGGTGGAATCTGCTATCACAGTTTGCTTGGAACTCTTCCAGCTGACAGCTCCACCATTGCACACAAACAGACTTCCAGATGTCGACTTTCGATCATCTATATCGGACATGAAGTCCGAGTCTGTGTATCCCTGAACTTGGAGTTCTCCATTACCAAAGACCAACATCATATCCTTAGTTCTTCTCAAGTACTTAAGGATACATTTCACAGAAGTCCAGTGTTCTTCACCTGGATTTGACTGATATCTGCTTGTGACACTCACAGCATGGGCTATATCAGGTCGTGTACATAGCATGGCATACATGAGGCTCCCTATTGCAGAAGCATAAGGGATCTTGCTCATGCGTTCTATTTCCTCAGGTGTGCTGGGGCACATCTTCTTGGAAAGATGAATACCATGTCTGAAGGGTATTAATCCCCTCTTAGAGTTTTCCATACTAAACCTCTTTAGTACTTCCTCTATGTACATCTTCTGTGAAAGTCCTAGCATCCTATTCGGTCTATCCCTATAGACCTTAATTCCTAGAATAAAGGATGCTTCACCTAGGTCTTTCATGGAGAATTCCTTGGACAACCACATCTTGACTGATGTCAACATGGGAATATCATTCCCAATAAGGAGGATGTCATCCACGTACAATACGAGGAAGACAACAGCGCTCCCACTGACCCTTTTGAAAACACATGGTTCCTCTTCATTTTTGATGAAACCAAACTTTTTGATCACATCATTGAAACGAGTGTTCCAGCTCCGAGATGC
>QRFJ01006090.1:0-39506 GCA_006176705.1 Cocos nucifera | reverse complement strand
CTGTTTGTGTGCAATGGTGGAGCTGTCAGCTGGAAGAGTTCCAAGCAAACTGTGATAGCAGATTCCACCATGGAAGCAGAATATATAGCTGCATCAGAGGCTGCAAAGGAAGCGTTCTGGTATAAGAAGTTTGCTGCAGAAATTGGAGTAATGCCATCAGATGCCATTCCTCTTTACTGCGACAACAATGGCGCCATAGCCCTTGCTAAGGAGCCGAGGTCTCACCAGGTCCAAGCACATGAGCGGCGATACATCTCATCCGCGATTACCTTGAGAAAGGTTACGTTGAGGTCAAGAGAGTCAACTCCGCAGATAATGTGGCAGACCCACTTACAAAGCCGTTGGGCCAGCAGAAGATCGAAGCCCACCTTGAGAAGATGGGACTTAGACTTGTAGCCAATTGGCTTTAGGACAAGTGGGAGATTGTTAGATATATGTGCCCTAGAAGCCAGAATTGGCTGACACTTGTAATACACTTCTAGGGGCAAAATTGTAATTTTGACTATAATTAATAAATGGGTTATTTTCTATCACACATGTGTATTTAGTGTCTGTGATACATCCTTTGAGTTAATGGTAATGATAATTCATATTTTCAAGAGTTGAAAATTTAAGACATGAATAATCATTATTAACTCATAAACAGCTCCCGACCATAGGATCATCACGAGGATGGTGATTGATCCGGAAGGTTGGTGTACGATCGCTTCTCTTTAGTAGATGAGTCTTGAGTCTACGGTGTGGAGACACCGGAGCGAGAGTACAGGTACTCGTTAGAGAACGAGGGCACTGAGCGTGACCACCTCGAGTAGTCATTAGGGAGTCTACCTTCTCGTCAATGACTGACTCGATGCTGCAGTAGTGTGTCTGGTTCTTTGACCTGAGATGCATCGGCAGTTCACCTTGAGGGTGTTATAGTTTGACTACACCATTACTCGGTCTCCTAGCCATATGGAACCCTGAGGTGTATGTTGGCTATGACATGTTCATTGTAGGAACTGGATTGCATCAAGATGGGATCTATCTACCTCGGTGGTAGAGGAGTAGCCCTATGATGATCATGAGAATCAAGTCCTGAAGCCCATGGCCATGGCAGAGTGAAATAATAGAAAGAGTTTCTATTTAGATTTTCACATTGGACTCGAATCGAATGATTACATCATATGACAGAGACTAGGGTTTGACGAGTTCACCTTAACCCTAATCTGATCGGGGCTCAAGATAGAAGAACTGAATCACACAGGTAGCTGCACCAAGAGGTTCGCATTCAGCTCTGATGGGTTGCCACCATATACTGCTAGGTGTCACTGGTGGATTTTGGGAGCAATTAGAATGATTTAGATGATCGATCATTCTAGCTGTTCGAATCAGAAGAGTTCTGATCCATCGAAAGGAGTTTCGATGATGTCGATGATAGAGATCATGACATATCCCATTACCATACAGAACTGAACCTAACTGGGTCACACAAACAAGGGTTTGAATCTGGTGATCATCAATTGAACTGATCTAGTTCAATTGATCTGAATGAGATTCAATTAGGTTCAAGGAAATCGTGCTAGCACTCGATTGAACCTAACGTTCTTCTTTTGCTATCATAAATAAGTTGTCCTGTCTGAGCCAAAGGAGTTTGTGCTCAAACAGAGGCCTTCATTATGGTCTGACTGGAGGTTGTCCAAGTCAGAATAGGTTGTCTTATTTGTAAGACATTACCTGCCATTTTTGGTCACCTGCCATTTCTTGTTCTTTGACTTTGGTCAAAAGTCTACCTTTGACTGGTCAAACGTTGACCATTCACCCTTTGACTTTTGACCACATGTCATGCACCTATTGGAGAGCTGGTGGGGGCTTGTCCCCCTGCCAGAACCTGGCAAGGAGAAGGGCGCACGCCAAGGGTGGCGTGAGCCCAAGTAGGAGGCGCCTAGGAGTCCTTGTTGGACAAGGACTCCATCTCCCTTTAGGATTCCAATGAGAGTTCTTCTAAGAATCCAGTTTGACTGGTCCAAGGCACTCTCCAAGTAGGAATCCAGGGGACTCTAATCCCACCAATCAGATTTAGATCTGATTTCACAAAGGGTTGTGATTGGTTGGGAGGAAGATGACTTGGATCACGCTTAGTCTATATAAGAGACCCAGCGCCCAAGTGAAAAAATAATCAAGAAGCAATCTTCCCACGCCCCAAGGCTGCCTCTCTCCCCTTTCTCCACGCCATACTCTCTTCTCCCCTTGCTCTCCACGTCCAAAAGTGTTTTGGATTTGGATTGGTGCGATTTAGATCAAGAAAAGGAGATCAAAAGCAAGAAGGCTGCGCTGCTGCGAAGAACGACTGCAGATCTTCAAAAGGAGTTTTGAAGATCCTCCAGATCAGATCCAGATCTGATTTTTGGAGGCGTGATAGAGAAGAAGAGGATCTCCAGATCCAGCCCGAGTGGATACCGGTAGAGGCCAGGCGCTTGCGTGGCTTGATCCAGAACCTTCCGCTGCAAACAGGATCATCAACAGGGTAATAGGATTACCCTATTCAGGTAAATTGAATGTGATTTAATTTATCCTTTTCATTTAATTTTTATTAAATAAATAAGAATCAGATCTGAAGCATCCCTGATCTGATACAGATCTAAGAGAAAAATTTTTGAAATATATCTCTTGATCTGATCAGATCTGAACGAACCTGGTCAGGGAAATCAGGATTTCCCTTCAAGTGGTATCAGAGCCATGGTTCTAAAAATAGTTTAGATCTGATTTTTAATTTTATTTTAATTAAAAATAACGTGATTTCAGATGTCACATGAGATGTGATCAGATCTGAAATCAGGAAAATTAAAATTAAATGATTTGGATCTAAGAACATGAAGATATTCTATAGAATAGTTTTGCATGTCTTTGACTAGTTCTAGATAGAATAGTTCTATCTTCTTAGAATAGTTTTGCATGTCTTTGATTTAATATGATTAAATCATATTTTAGATCTTCTTATTTACTGTTTTCTGATATTATAAGTGTTATAATAACATCTGAGAAATAAACATAAATATGATAGATGCATGACTTATTTGAATAGTTCTACATAATTGATTAGAATTTATTTTGATTAGATCAATTTAAATCAATTTTTCAGATTATTATGATAATTTAGATCAAAACATGCATGATCTAAATTTGTATGCAAAATATGATATATCTAAATTTGTATATGATCTATAACTGTTTTGTATATATGATATAGATCTATAACTGTTTTGTAGTCTCCTGATTAAGGCGTTCCTCCTTGGCCGTCCGGTCATAAGAACGAAGAAGATCGGTTTAAAGGCCCTCTCTTCTTCCAAAATCGATGGGGTGTTCTTATGATGTGTAGGGGTGCTGCGCGTTCGTCCTTAATCAGAAACCCAAAACTTACTTTCTGCAAAACCCTAGATCCTGAAACCCTAGGATTTATTGTGCATATTTTGTTTATGAACCCTAACTTAATTAAGAATATTAAGTTTATGGAATATTAATTAGGTCTAAAATTGAGAATTTCAGATCTAAGACATATTCATAATACTGGGTTCGGGCTTGGGTAGATTCTCAATTAGGTCTAAGCGGTTGATCAAACCGAATCAAGAGTTGGTTAGATGGGCAATCAACAATGCTTAAATTGACCAGCCTAATAGGATTAAGTCTGGGTCAAGATCGAGTCACGATCAAGCAAGACCTAATTAGGCTCAGAGGTTAGAGTCTGGATTGATTAGGCTAACCCAATTGCTAACCCAACAATTGGTCAGTCTGATGAGAAGGTAGACTCAACACTCGATTTGGTGTCTAAGGTAAGTTCGCTCTGGTGTCACACACTATAGACCGACTGGTTTTTAATTGGAAGCTACTCGACCACCATCCTCATGAATGCGGAGCATTCTATGAGTTAATAATGAAAATTCTTGTCTTAAATTTTCAACCCTTGAAAATAAGAATTATCATTACCATTAACTCAAGGGATATATCACAGACACTAAATACACATATGTGATAGAAAATAATTCATTTTATTATTTATAGTCAGAATTATAATTTTATCTCTAGAAGTGTATTACAATGTCAGCCAATTCTAGCTTCTAAGGCACACATATCTAATGCCACTAGGTTAGTCATAATTGTTATGACTAAGCCAAGTCTAGTTTAATGAGACCTGAATCAAATTCTCCCTAAGAAAAGATTAAGTCTAAGGTCTTCCACCATTGTAGATGTGCGGGCCCTTCCCGGGGTTGATTGTTCTCGGCTGGATACAGTGGCTCAGTTGCACCGGGAAGATGCAACCATGTCTATTAGGCATTGGATGCTATGGGCTGGAGGATGGATTGGGCTCAATATTCTGGATACGGTGAGAGACTCAATTAGGAATCCCAGTCTATGCAAATGGTGGGTCTGACTTAACTAAGGAGTGGATCAATATTCCGGATACGGTGAGATTCATGAATTAGAGACCAAGTTTGGGTGCACCATGATTAGAGAATCATTGAACAAGAGTTGTTCACTCATTGGCTAACCCATCACCAATAACTGTTAGGTGAGGTGATGAGTCAGTTGGTGGGACCGCACCACCCACTAGAAATCATTAATCATGGAGATTTTTGCATCTCTACAGAGGGAGTGTAGGGATCCGAGAAAATAGTGGGAGCTAATTTGTTTAAAAATAAAATTCCCTAAACAAATTGGTCAAGTCTTAATTACAATATCTAACTAGAAACTTTGACTCTCTACAGAAAAATGTCTGCATCCAACCCACTAGCACGAATCCTGGACACCCATAGACTGACCGGACCAAATTATAAGGATTGGCTCCAAAACTTTAAAATTATTTTGGATTCTAAGAAGTTAACTCATGTATTGGACCAGGACCCTCCCACCTTACCAGCTCGTCCATCCGCTGAACAGAGAGCGTCTCTGGATAAGTGGATTGACGAAGATAATAAGGCCAGATACTACATGTTGGGCTCGATGTCTGATGAGCTTCAGCGCCAACATGAAGATATCAAGGACTGCTCGCCAAATGTTGGCTCACCTATAAGGAGATGTTTGGTGAACAGAGTCGCGCAGCCAAGTATCAAGTCACTAAATGACTATTTAAGGCTAAGATGCGTGATGGGCAGTCAGTCCAAGATCATTGTCTGATGATGATCAAGGACTTGGAAGAGCTTGAGAAGCTCGAGTGAGGTTGGACTTGGATCTGCAGAATGATATAATTCTGCAATCCTTGACTGATGCATATGGGCAGTTCATCATGAAACTACCATATGCATAAACTTCAAAATTCCTTGGCCGAGCTTATGAATATGCTGGTTACCGCTGAGCTTTCTATGAAAGGTTCTAAAGGCTCAGTTCTTGCTATGGAACGGACTTCTTCCAAGAAGAAAGTCTTTTGGAAAGAAGAAGAAGTCTGTGAAAAAGCAAAAGGTGGAAGGAAGGAAAGAAGAAAAAGGCAGAGCTGAAGAAGAAGAAGCCGCTGATAAAGAAAAGTATTTCCATTGCAACAATGACGGCCACTTGGAAGCGGAACTGCCCTACTTACCTGGCCACCCTAAAGAACAAGGAAGGAAGGTCCTTCTGGAGGTATGCTCGTTATTGAGTCTAACCTTACGGTTTCTTCTGCATCCAGTTGGGTGCTTGACTCTGGTTCTAGTGCTCATTTGTGCACTTCTATGCAGGGTCTTGAGGATAGCAGGAGGCTGAGGGATGGAGACATGATCCTACGCATGTCGGTAAATGGAGCAAGAGTTGCTGCAGTAGCCGTGGGAACATACCCTCTTCGACTTACCATCTGGTTTAGACTTAGTATTAAAAGACTGTTATTATGTGCCTGCAGCAAGCAGGAATTTGATTTCTGTTTCATGCTTAGCACAAGAAGGCTTATGTGATTACCTTTTCTTAAGGACCATTGTAACATTCTTTATGAAAGAAATAAAATTGCAAATGGTTTCCTTATTAATGGTCTTTATCAGTTACATATTGATGTATCCTATTTTTAACTATCGAGCAAAACGTGAATGCCAAACGACCTAGGGATAGTCCAAACGATAGATATCTATGGCACCTGAGATTAGGTCATATAGCAGAAGATAGGATTAACAAATTGGAGAAAAATGGGCTATTGAGTCCATTGACTTTCGAGTCATATCCAACTTGTGAATCTTGTCTTCAAGGCAAAATGACTAAACTCCCTTTTGTAGGACATGGGGAAAGGGCCACAGATCTCCTTGCCCTAGTACATACTGATGTGTGCGGCCCATTTGATGTGCCGGCTAGAGGCAATTTTGTCTACTTCATTACCTTTACCGATGATCTATCTAGGTATGGGTATGTGTATCTTATGAGACACAAGTCTGAAGCTTTTGAAAAGTTCAAAGAATTCAGACATGAAGTAGAAAAACAAACTGGAAAACCCATTAAGGTTCTTCGATCAGATCGAGGAGGTGAATACCTTAGTCCGGGAATTCCTAGACTATCTTAAGGAAAATGGCATAGTCTCTCAATGGACTCCACCAGGAACACCTCAACTCAACGGGGTTTCAGAACGGAGAAATCGGACTCTATTAGGATATGGTTCGATCCATGATGAGCTTCACAGACCTCCCTGATTTTCTTTGGGGACATACTCATTTGTTAACTTCAATCTACTTACTGAATAGGGTTCCCTCTAAAACCGTTCCTACCACACCGTATGAGATATGGCACGGTAAGAAACCAAGTCTGAGTCATCTCAGAATTTGGGGTTGTCCGGCTCATGTCAAAAGACAACAAGCGGACAAGTTAGAGTTTAGGTCCTTTAGAGCTCGATTCATAGGATATCCTAAAGAGTCATTAGGATACTATTTCTACATTCCAGAAGACCACAATGTGATTGTGAGTCGACATGCCATCTTTCTTGAAAAATAGTTTATTCAAGATAGTGGCATTGGAAAGCAGATTAAGCTTGATGAGAAAGTCTCACAAGCAGCAACGAGCTAAGGACCAAGTGGAACCAAATCAGGTTGAGCCAATAAGAACACTACCTCCTCCACCTCGTAGATCGGAAAGAGTTTTCCCGTCCCCCTGAAAGATACTTAGGTATTATTTCAGAGGATGTAGAGGAAATGTTCCTCATAGGTAATGGTGCTCATGGTGATGATCCCAAAACCTACAACGAGGCGATATCAGATATCGACTCCGAGAAATGGCTTAGAGGCAATGAAGTCAGAAATTGACTCGATGCACTCAAACCAAGTCTGGACCTTGGTAGATCCACCAGAAGGTATAGTACCTATTGGGTGTAAATGGATCTTCAAGAGAAAGATTGGTGCAGATGGGAATGTGGAGACATTCAAGGCTAGATTAGTGGCAAAAGGTTATAGTCAACGTGAAGGCATTGACTATCAGGATACCTTTTCCCCAGTAGCTATGCTAAAATCCATCCGCACATTGCTTGCTGTTGCAGCCTATTTCGATTATGAAATATGGCAAATGGACGTGAAAACGGCATTCCTAAATGGATATCTTGAGGAAGATATCTATATGGAACAGCCGCTAGGTTTCACATCCAGTGATACTGATCACAAGGTTTGCAAGCTGCAAAGGTCCATATATGGACTTAAGCAAGCATCTCGGAGCTGGAACACTCGTTTCAATGATGTGATCAAAAAGTTTGGTTTCATCAAAAATGAAGAGGAACCATGTGTTTTCAATAGGGTCAGTGGGAGCGCTGTTGTCTTCCTCGTATTGTACGTGGATGACATCCTCCTTATTGGGAATGATATTCCCATGTTGACATCAGTCAAGATGTGGTTGTCCAAGGAATTCTCCATGAAAGACCTAGGTGAAGCATCCTTTATTCTAGGAATTAAGGTCTATAGGGATAGACCGAATAGGATGCTAGGACTTTCACAGAAGATGTACATAGAGGAAGTACTAAAGAGGTTTAGTATGGAAAACTCTAAGAGGGGATTAATACCCTTCAGACATGGTATTCATCTTTCCAAGAAGATGTGCCCTAGCACACCTGAGGAAATAGAATGCATGAGCAAGATCCCTTATGCTTCTGCAATAGGGAGCCTCATGTATGCCATGCTATGTACACGACCTGATATAGCCCATGCTGTGAGTGTCACAAGCAGATATCAGTCAAATCCAGGTGAAGAACACTGGACTTCTGTGAAATGTATCCTTAAGTACTTGAGAAGAACTAAGGATATGATGTTGGTCTTTGGTAATGGAGAACTCCAAGTCCAGGGATACACAGACTCGGATTTCATGTCCGATATAGATGATCGAAAGTCGACATCTGGAAGTCTGTTTGTGTGCAATGGTGGAGCTGTCAGCTGGAAGAGTTCCAAGCAAACTGTGATAGCAGATTCCACCATGGAAGCAGAATATATTAGCTGCATCAGAGGCTGCATGAAGGAAGCATTCTGGTACAAGAAGTTTGCTGCAGAGAATTGGAGTAATGCCATCAGATGCCATTCCTCTATACTGCGACAACAATGGCGCCATAGCCCTTGCTAAGGAAGCCGAGGTCTCACCAAAAATTCCAAGCACATTGAGCAGGCGATACGATCTCATCCGCGATTACCTTGACGTTACGAGGTCAAGAGAGTCGAACTCCGTAGATAATGTGGCAGACCCACTTACAAAGCCATTGGGCCAGCAGAAGATCGAAGCCCACCTTGAGAAGATGGGACTTAGACTTGTAGCCAATTGGCTTTAGGATCAAGTGGGAGATTGTTAGATATATGTGCCCTAGAAGCCAGAATTGGCTGACACTTGTTAATACACTTCTAAGGGGCAAAATTATAATTTTGACTATAAATAATAAAATGGATTATTTTCTATCACAAATGTGTATTTAGTGTCTGTGATACATCCTTTGAGTTAATGGTAATGATAATTCATATTTTCAAGAGTTGAAAATTTAAGACATGAATAATCATTATTAACTCATAAATGCTCCTGACCATAGGATCATCATGAGGATGGTGATTGATCCGAAAGGTTGGTGTACAATCGCTTCATCTATAGTAGATGAGTCTTGAGTCTATGGTGTAGGAGACACCAAAGCGAGAGTACAGATACTCATTAGAGAATGAGGGCACTGAGCGTGACCACCTCGAGTAGTCATTAAGAAGTCTACCTTCTCATCGAATGACTGACTCGATGCTGCAGTGGTGTGTCTGGTTCTTTGACCTGAGGTGCATCGATAGTTCACCTTGAGGGTGTTATAGTTTGACTACACCATTAACTCGGTCTCCTAGCCATATGGAATCCCTGAGGTGTATGTTGGCTATAGCATGTTCATTGTAGGAACTGGATTGCATCAAGATGGAAATCTATCTACCTCGGTAGATGAGGAGCAGCCCTATGATGATCATGAGAATCAAGTCCATAAGCCCATGGCCATGGCAGAGTGAAATAATAGAAAGAGTTTCTATTTAGGTTTTCACATCAGACTTGAATCGAATGATTAAATCATATGACAGAAATTAGGGTTTGACGAGTTCACCTTAACCCTAATCTGATCGGGGCTCAAGATAGAAGAACTTAATCACACAGGTAGCTGCACCAAGAGGTTCGCATTTTTAGCTCTGATGGGTTGCCACCATATACTGCTAGGTGTCACTTGGTGGATTTTGGGAGCAATTAGAATGATTTAGGATGATCGATCATTCTAGCTGTCTGAATCAGAAGAGTTCTGATCCATCAAAAGGTGTTTCGATGATGTCGATGATAGAGATCATGACATATCCCATTACCATACAGAACTGAATCCTAACTGGATCACACAAACAAGGGTTTGGAATCTAGATGATCATCAATTGGAACTAACCCAGTTCAATTGATTTGAATTAGATTCAATTAGGTTCAAGGAAATCATGCTAGCACTCGATTGAACCTAACGTTCTTCTTTTACTATCATTAAATAAGTTGTCTCTGACTGAGCCAAAGGATGTTTGTGCTCAATCAGAGTACCTTTATTTGGTCTGACTAGGAGCTTGTCCAGGATTAGAAAAGGATTGTCTTAATTTATGAGATAAATTGAAGACAACATCTACCATTTTTCGTCACCTGCCAATTCTTGTCTTTTGACTTGGTCAAACATTGACCTTTGACACTTAGACATCTGCCCATGTGTCATGCACCCATAGGAGAGCAGATGGGGGCTTGTCCCCTTGCTAGAAAATGGAAAGGAGGGGGTGCATGCCTAGGGAGGCATGCGCCCAAGGATTGGGATGCCTAGAGTCCCATATAGATGGGACTCCAGGTTGCTTCTTGGTATCAACCTAGGTGGCACCAAGGGACTCTGGTTTGACCAGTCTTAGCACCACCTAAGGGTGTTGGAGAGGGGCTCTCATTTGATTGGATCAGGTGATGTCATCCCATCAATCAGATTTAGATCTGATTGCATGAAGCGACGTGATTGGCTGGAATGATGTGGCACTGCATGGCACAGCAGGGTCTATAAAAACCTTATCTGTGCCTAGCTTTTAAGGATCTCTCCAATAGCCCATGCCACGAGGCTGCCCCTCTCCCTCCTCCACACCATCTTTAGGTCCCCTCTCTCCTCTCCATGCCCAAGGAGATTTGGGCTCCAGTATGGTATGATCCAAGCAATAGAAAGATGATGAGAAAGGAAGAAGGCAGCACTGCTGCAAGAGATGATGCCCGATCTTCAGAAGGAGTTTTGAAGATCCTCCAAATCAGATCCAGATCTAATATTTGGAGAAGTGATAAAGAAGAAAAAGATCTTCAGATCCAACCTGAGTGGATACTGGTAGAGGCCAGGTACTTCCATGGCTAGATCCAGAATCTCAGACAATCAGCATGATCATTATAGGATAATCTGATTACCCAACAAAAGGTACAAAATTAAATTAGATTTAATTTATTTTTATTAGATCTATAAAATCAAATCTAAAATATCTTAGATCTAATTTAGATTCAAAAGAAAAATTTTTGGCATTGAAATATCTAAAATTTGATTGCTCAAATGCTCCATCAGCTTGATCATCTACAGTACATGATCAGTGACTGAAGCTCCATTTCTCATCTTGGCATTGAAGATGGCACAACTAGTCTTGTATCTCTCAATGTCATCGGATGTACCAAAAGACTTATTCAGCACTTGAAGCATGTCTTCTGACTGAGCTGACTCGAACCTGCAACTTAACTTGTCGCTCATGGCAGCCAACATAATGCAACGCACCATGATTCTATCATTGAGCCACTTTTGGTAAGTGTCTCTTACCATTCCACGTGCATTGGGTGCTGGCTCCCCAAGTGCCTGATCTATCAGTACATACAAAATTTATTCATGCTTTAGGACAATCTTCAACTTTCGATACCAGTTACCAAAGTTGGGTCCCACCAGCTTATCACTATCTAATAATGATCGGAGCGAAAGAAATGTGGCCATGTCTATACAAAGAAAAATCATAACCTAATTAGTAATTGATTCAATAAACCTAAGGATTTAGACTTTAATCAAAAGATTCTTTCACTATCTTATTCGAATTGGTAACCTCTACCTCTAATTCAAGGAATTACCCAAATTTCTTAGTGGATACTAGAATTCACATAGACTGCACATGAGTCCAATTTTGGTTGGCCAACCCATATACATCTAAGGGTAGGTTCATAACCAATTATTTTTTAAAATAATTTTTAGCAATCAAATTTTACCCCAATCCCTAATCAATAGGCTTTGGCCTCCGCTAAAATGGTCCAGTTAGGTCCAACCATTAACATCACCATACTTGGTCCATCTAACCAATGAATGATTAAGTCGATCAACCTAACCACCATTTAGATAGATGTCACCAAGAAATCATATTATGAATAATAATTTCATTAGCCGATAAGCACCAGACCTTTGGGCCTCCAATGATTATCAAACTAATGGATCCATTATCATCCACTTAATGGGACGCTATGATCTAGTTATCATCATAACTATTTTATTTTTAGGAACATAATAATTTTAGAGAATTTAATTGATTTGACTTAAAGAAGATAGAGAGAATGAGCCAGCCAATTTTGATCCTCCCACCGACTTCATCATGTCAGATCAAAAAAAGAACTAATTCAAATTGGCATTAGGAGCACCTAAATCAGTCATACTGATTTACCTAATTGACATGGATGAGCCTAAATTACCAAGTGATCTAATCAAAATCTAATTCACTAGGATGGCCAGGTAAGTAAGATCAGTGGAAGGAATATGCCATTAACTCATCAAAGATCGAATCAATGTGAGTAGCTTTCAATTAAAAATCATTGGTCAGACTGCCAAACTTAGCTTAGACACCTTTCGGTTCATTAGTTTCAACTTGATCAACCTAGTAATTTTAGATTCGACCGCGTAGCCAGGAATCAAGTCCATCTTGATTCTCATTAAAGACATGGACTTGACCAACTACAACTATTGTAATTGATCTAGAGAATCCTTGACATAATTTAAGGCAACTATTGATTAGATTTAGTCAATTCTCTAATTAAGTCCATTCTTTAATCTAACCTTAGGTCTAACTAAAGAAATCAGATCTAGGATTTCACAAATAAATCTTGAAACTTTTTCAAGATTTTATAGCAGAAGACATAAATAAATCTAAAATTTATTTAAATAATCATGTAAATACTTAGATCTTGAATCTATTACATGATTAAGGCATGATACTAAATCAAAAATTAAAATCAAATAAGAAAGAAAAAGGTTGATCAAATCAACCTAGATCTACACAACATCAAATGCAGGTATGAAGTTTATAGATCAGATCTATTACCTAAGCAAGTTTAGATATTCTAACTTGCTGATCCAGGTTTGATGATGAAGTCATGAGCCACACATGCATCCGGCCTCTAGGAGTCATCCACATGAGCCTAAAATCTCTAATCTGAAGTTCAATGTAGGAAATCAGCACAGCATGCGAGTACTGTACTGATCCTTCTTTGATGGTTGATCCAATGCTCCCTTCTTCAAAATTTGGACTCTCCAAAATATAAGAAGGAAGAAGAGTATTTGATAATCTGAGACTCTCATAAACAAACTCAAAAGAAAGGAGGAGAGATTGAAAATAAAACAGCCCTAGAAGAAGACCCTCTTCTTCTTCTCTTTTCTCTCACCTAGACACCTAGTTTGGTGCCTATGGAACCCCCACTGCCCAAGGACCCTCTTTCTCTGATTTTTGCACACCCCAAACCTCTCCAAAGCTCTATATTTTATGAAAAAAATTAGAATAAAATTCATCCAATAAATAGAGAAAAAGAATTGTCCAAGTTAGGTCAAATTTCTAGACTAGGAATATCCAAACATGGGAAGTTGTTGGGGTGCCCAACTCTTGGGTGCCTCCTCCATAATTTTTGGCATGGACCAGCAAGGGAGGGTACACAAAAAAGGAGATTATTTTCATGGAATAAGAGAAGAATTAATTAAAAGAGGGGATAGCACTCAAGGAAAGATGTTTTGGTCAACAAGGATTCTATCTCATAGTATCCTAAGCAAAACCAATTCCTCCTTTGACTTGGTCTTCCACCTAACTTCCAAATATGACTTGGAGGGAGAGAGGGGGCATGAAAATCAGGAAGAAAAGGGATTTTCCATAAAAAATACCTAAAAAATAGGTATGGGGGGCATTGGGACCAAGGTGGCGCAAGGAGATAGGGAGTCCTAGTCACACTAGGACTCCTATTTTGACTTAGTCAAACAAGATCTTTTAACCAAATAAAATTAAGATTAAATCAACCTAATTAAATAAGGCCATAACCCATTTAAGAACTTAATTAAATTAGATTAAATTAGATTTAATTTTGATTTATTTTCTAATTAAATTAGAAAATTAGATTAATCCGAGTCCTAGTTAGATTAGGACTAGTTCTTCCTTGCACTTGGCTTATCCAATAAACCAATTAGATTTGATCCAATCAAGCCTAAATCAAATCTAATTAAATCATATTTAGTTAGACTTAATCTCAGTCTATTGGTTTAATTAAATTAAGCTAATTAGTAATTCAATTACTAATTGATCCTTCTGCAATACTTGCACTAGGTTAAACACCAATCGTATTGATTGTTTAACCCTAGAACGATTCTTAATCATTGATCAACCATCCAATCAGATCATAAGCTCTAATATATATGACCTCATAGGTCCAAACCTAAGTGGATAGTATAGAAATAAATTTCTATATCAATCAAAGTGACCATCTAGCAATGATACCCAATGGCCGGATAGGTCGAAGGTGTAGAACACCATCCTTAGAACCCATGTGGATATAATTTTCATATAATTCATCCCCTTGACTATAATACTCGTAGGACACGTCAGAGTTCAATTGTCAACTCTGATCAAGTTGTCCACATTGTATTTCAAAATACTGAATCCATCTGATGGATTACCCTAGCCAAGATTTTGCTATATTGAAATACAGTGATATATTCTTCTCCAACTCTTGGAGTGGTCAATTCCATCTTGATCATACTACGAATTTATAAGTACTTGACTGTGCGTAGAAGCCTTCCATTACTAATTTAAAAATTCAGTTAGTTCGATACCAAAGCATAGTGAGTTGCTTGTAAGTCACTGAGGTGATCTCAGGTCTAAGGGATACTTATACCTATATCCCATCAGAGACATTCTCGATAGTAGAATACTCTAGAGTTAGTCATGTTCAATGATGATGTACCCATACATCTCACTTGTATGCAATACCAGTGTGTCCGCACATCTTGATTAAGAGGACAACCAACCTATATGGCATATAGTGACCTATGCTTGATAGATGTTGTCATCCTAATTAACAGCCTATCATTTGGTTGTGAACAAATTTAAGGACTAATCGATAAATCCTCTCCTTATCGAAACTAAATAGTCCTAAGGACTTCATCATAATAATGGAGTTCATTAGAAGATGTAAACTTGTGATAAAAAAAGATGCCAAAATATTTTTCATTAATTAATAAATCAATTACAATATCTCAACCATCAACAGACTGATGATTGGCTTTGGGACACAATTCTCAATAACTCTCACTTGTCCTAAAGCCACTCGGCATAGTATCTAATACCCATCTTTGACTTATGATTGTCAAACTCCTTGATTGCTAGGGCTTTAGTGAAGGGGTCGGCTAGGTTCTCCTTTGCATTGATCTTCTGAAGGTCGACATCACCATGATTCACAATCTCATGGACCAAATAGAAGCAGCGCAGAATGTGCTTTATTTGTTAGTGTGCCTTCGGTTCCTTTGCTTGAGCTATGGTACCATTGCTATCGTAGTAGAGTAGGATCGGACCATCAATGGAGGGTGCTACTCCAAGCTCGATGATGAACTTAGCCACACAGCTTTCTTTGCTGCATCTGATGCTGCCATGTACTCTGCTTCGCAAATAGAGTCAGTTACTATATGCTGCTTGAAACTTTTTCAGCAGATGGCTCCATCATTTAGAGTAAAGATATACCCCAACATACTTTTACTGTCATCATGATCAGATTGAAAGTTGGAGTCTATAAACCCCATAAGCTTCATATCGGACTCACCATAAATCAACCATTGGTCCTTACTATTTCTCAAATACTTAAGGATGGTTTTAACTACCTTCCAGTGATTTTCTTCAGGATCAGACTGGTGTCTACTCACTACTCCTAGTGAGTATGCCACGTCTAGTCTCGTATATATCATGGCATACATAATAGATCCCACTGTCGAAGCATATGAAATTTTACTCATATGCTCTCTCTCTTCAGGAGTTGTCGGATAATCCTTCTTAGAGAGAAAAATTTCTTGGCCTATCAAAAGATAGCCCTTTTTGAAATTTTCCATGCTGAACCTCTTCAGCATAATTTCTATGTACGTGGATTGGGATATACCAAGCATCCTTTTAGATCTATCCCTATAGATCTTCATCTCTAGGATGTAGGATGCTTCATCCAAGTCCTTCATGGAGAACTGTGATGACAACCAGACTTTTAGTTCTTATAGTGCGGGAATGTCATTTTCGATTAAGAGAATATCATCCACGTACAAAATAAGAAATACCACTACTGGACTATTTTCCCATTTGTAAATGCAGGGTTCTTTCCCATTCTTAATGAAGTCATACGTTTTGATCATGTTATCAAAATGCATGTTCCAACTCCAAGATGCCTGCTTCAATCCATAAATGGATCTTTGAAGCTTGCACACCTTAGACTCATCTATGGATGTGAATCCTTCAGGTTGTATCATATACACCTCTTCGGTCAGCTCTCCATTTAGAAAAGCTGTCTTCACATCCATCTGCCAGATCTCATAGTCTAGATGGACAGCAATGGCAAGCATGATCCGAATGAACTGATCATTGCCACAGAGAAGAATGTCTCATCATAGTCAATATCATAACATTGACGATACCCCTTGGCAATCAGATGGACTTTATAGATCTCCATCTTTTTATCTGTGCCCCTCTTTCTTTCGAAGATCCATTTATACCCAATGGATTTAACCCCTTCAGGTGGGTCAACTAATGTCCATCATCATTGACCTTCATAAAATTCATTTCGGATCTCATGGCTTCTAGCCATTTCTCAGAGTCAGATCTCTGCATCGCATCCATATAAGTGATCGGGTCTTCATTGTTCTCATCGAGTTCAATAGGATCACCATCCTGGATCAAGAATCCATAGTATCTGTCTGGATGGCGGGGTACTCTGCCAGATCATCTTAATGGTGTGGGTTCACTAGGCTTCAGATCTGATCTGATCAAATCCAACATAGGTTCAACATTCTATGTCGAACTTTCTACCTATTGAACTTTATCAAGTTCAACTTTAGAGGCAACAATTCTTTCACTAAGGAACTCTCTTTCTAAAAAGATTGCCCTAAGACCGACGAACACTTTTTGTTCATCAACATGGTAGAAATAGTATCCTTTGGTCTCTTTTGGGTACCATATGAATATACACTTGTCAGACCTAGGTCTAAGTTTGCCTATAACTAACCATTTGACATAAGCTGGGCACTACAAAATCCTAAATTATGAAAGTGCTGGCTTACATCCTGTCCATATCTCATATGGGGTTTTAACTACAGACTTACTTAAAACCCTATTTAATAGATAACAAGTCGATTCAAGTGCATATCCCCATAAGGATATCGGCAAGCTGGCAAATTCCATCATGGATCGGATCATGTCTAACAGAGTCTGATTTCTCCTTTCAGACATACCATTATGCTGTGGTATTTTAGGAGGAGTTCATTGGGAGAGAATTTCATTCTCTCCTAGATATGTGAGAAACTCACCAAAAAGGTATTCTCCTCCTCGGTCAAACTGAAGAGTTTTAATACTCTTTTCAATTTATTTTTCTACTTCACTTTGAAATTATTTGAATATTTCAAAAGAATTTGACTTATGTTTCATCAGATAGACATATCCATATCTGGATAGATCATCTGTGAAAGTGATGAAGTAGACATATCCACCTCTAGCACTTATACTCATTGGTCCACATATATCAATATGTACTAGACCTAAGAGCTTATTGGCTCTCTCACCTTTTCCAGTAAAAGATGACTTGGTCATTTTATCAAGAAGAAAGGACTCACAGGTTGAAAGTGATTCACAATCATTAACTTCGAGGATTTCCTCCTAAGTCAACCTATTTATCCTGTTCTTATTTTTATGACCTAGCTTATAGTGCCATAAATAGATATTTGGTACACTATCTAATCTAGGGTGCTTGCCAGTAGAATAGACTACATTAACAAATTGTGATAACATATATACACCATTGTTCAATTATCCATAGAAAGCGGTAACACCATTCATAATGACATTACAAACTCATTTCTTTATTGAAATTTCATAGTTGTTCATGGCCAAAAGGCCTACAGAAATGATATTTAAAAAGAAACTAGGATAGAAATGACAATCGCTAAGAATAACGGTATAAGATTCAAATACAAGTTTCAAAATTTCTAAAGCTAGAATTGAAACTAGTCTTCCATCTCTAACATTCAGAAATCTCTCGCCTTGCTCAAATTTTATACTGACCTGCAACCCCTGCGATGAATTGCAAATATGGTAAGGACTACCCATATCTAATACCCAGTCAGTAATATCACAAATAGAGAAATTGCAAGGAGTTATCATATAAATACCTTTTCCAGCAATAGCTTGCTTCTTTCTCTGCCTGTTCGGGTCCAAGAAGGCAATGTACTGAGCATAGTTCCTCTTCTAGTGCCCCCGCTTCTTGCAAAAGAAGCATTCGGCTTGATTCTTATCGGGCTTGGTCTTTGGGCTTTGAGCTTGTATAGGTGTCCCAACATAAACATGCACCTTCTTGGCTTTCTTCTTCTTGTTCTTCTTCCCTTTTTCAAAGGATCGAGAACAAGAAGACGAACCTCCCACTAAGTTCATTGACTCCTTATGGAGTCAGTGATCCTTCTTAAAGTTTTGAAGTAACCCCAGTAACCCATGGTAGTTCACTTTAGGCTTTGACATTCTATAATGTGTAAGGAATGGGAGATAAGACTTGGACAACGAGTTCGGTATTACATCTTTCCTAAGTTGTTTGTGCAAGAAAAAGCTGAGCTTGCTCAAGCACTCTATCAGCTCAATCATATACAATATATGATCAGTGACAGAGGCACCATCCCGCATTCTAGCATTGACGATGGCACAACTAGTTTTGTGCCTCTCAACTTCATCAAGTATGCCAAAAGAATCCTCCAATACTTGGAGCATTTTGTTCGACTGAGCTATCTCAAACTTATGACTGAACTCATCACTCATCACAGCCAGCATAATGCAGCGCACCATGGTACGATCATTGAGCCACTTCTGATAAGTGTCTCTGATTGTTCCACGTGCATTGACAGCTGGCTCTTCAGATGCTAGATTCGAACCACATATAGGATCCATTAATGCTCCAGGACAATCTTCAACTTTCAGTATCAGCTACCGAAGTTGAGTCCCACCAACTTATTATTGTCCAACATTGATCAGAGCAATAGAGAAGTGGCCATGTCTACACAAAGAAAAATCAAAACCTAATTAGTAATTGATTCATTAAACTTAAAGATTTAGATTTTAATCAAAAGGGTCTCCCACTATTTTATTTGAATTGGTAGCATCTATCTCCAATTCGAGGAATTATCCTAAATTCTTAGTGGGTACTAGAATCCACATAGACTATACACGAGCCCAACTTTGGTTGGCCTACCCATGTACATCTAAGGATAGGTTCATAATCAATTATTTTCCTAAAAAATTTTCAGTAATTAAATTTTGCCCCAGGCCCTGATCAATTGGCTTTGGCTTTCTCAGAAAAGGGTCCAGCTAGGTCCAACCATTAACATAACCATACTTGGCCCATCCAACCAATGAATGATCAGGCCCAACTTTCATTGGCCCACCTAACCACCATTTAGAAAGATGTATCTAAGAGATCATATAATGAATGATAATTTCATCAATTGATAAGCATCAGGCCATTGGACCTCTAATGATTATCCAACTGATGGACCCATTATCATCCACTTTAATGAGAGGCTATGATCTAGTTATTATATAACTATTTTATTTTAGGGACCTAATAATTTTAGAGAATTAATTTATAAAAGTGAGTAGGTCAGATTAACCAGCTTGTCATGATCCTCCCACTAACTTTACCAAGTCAGCTTAAGGAAGACCGTTAATAGGCTTGTCTAGGAGAACCTAATTCATTTAGACTGATTTACCTAGCTGACATGGGTTAGCTAGAATAGTCAAGTGATCCGATCAAAACATAATCTCACCAAGAGGCCAGGTAAGTTCGATCAATGGAAGGGTCTGCTAGGCTTGCCTTAGACACCATTAAAAATGGCTAGATAAGTGGGCTGCCAATTAAAAACCAATGGTCTGATTTACCTTAGACACCAACTGCTTTAATTAGTTTCAATTAGATAAACCTAACAGTTCGTGCTAGACTGCGTAACCAAGAATCAAGTCCATCTCGGGTCTTGTTAAAGACATGGACTTGACCAACTACAACTATTGTAATTGATTTAGAGAATCCTTGACCTAATCTATGACAATAATTGATTAGATTTAGTCAATTCTCTAATTAAGTCAATTCTTTAATCTAACCCTAGGTCTAACCCAATTAATGGACCTAATTCACACTAACCCATTAACCCAATGTGCTATGATTTATGTCTTAAGATCTTCAATTCACAATCCTAGATCCTAATCAATCAATTCTTAATTCTTAATTAAGTTTTAGGCTAAGGGTTAGGGTTCGGCATCTCAAAAATGATTTTCATATTTGTAAAAGATTTATGCAACATGGTTCTATCAACCAGTTGCATGTTTGATTCATATTCAATATGCACATATAACAAACATGAAAACTATTTTAGATCTAATCTAAACATGTTCATAAAATTAAAATTATTTCAATTCTAATTAATCATAAATCATCTTAGATCAAGTATAACACATTTATGATAATAAAAATTAGATTAAAACTCTTTTAATTAGATCATAAATTTTTTTAGATCTAATCTAAAGTTTTATGATTAGGATTTTAGATCCACACGTACTAGGATAACCTCTCCACTGTAAGGGATAAACCTTACAGCAGGACAACATTATAATGCGTGCAATCTAAAATTTTACTTTTAGATTTAATTATCAGATTATAAATTAAATCTAATCTAAAAATATAATGTAATCATGCATAAATCATGTAATAAATGAACTTGGCTCTGATACCAATTGTAGGAATTGATCTAGAGTTCTAGGGTTAGCATTTGAAACTTTTTCAAAATTACAGCGGTAGAGGTGAATTAATCATATTAAATCATGAACAATATAACATAAAATACTAGATATAGAATTCTATTATATGATTAAGGCATGCTATTAAATCAGAAAATAAAATATCAAAAGAATTGCATATTAATCATATCAACAGCAGACTACTCTAGATCAGATCTAGACATGCAATAGGAAGATCAGATCATCCTTACCATTGAATCTCGAGTTTCTTAACTCGCTGATCCAAGCTTGAGATACTTGCTCTGAGCCACACATATGTCTAACCTCTATGAGTTGTCCACATGAGCCCTCAATTGTAGATCTGAAGTCCAGTACTTGAAAATCAGTATAGTATGCTAGTATTATGCTGATTCTTCTCTAACGGTAGATTTGGATTTTTTTTTCTTCAAGCTTGGACTCTCCAACTTTCTAAAGTTGAGGAAGATGATTCATGACACTGAGAAACCTCTCAAACACTCACAAAGATGGAGGAATAGGAGTGGAAGAAAAAACCTAGAAAAAGACCCTCTTCTTCTTCTTTCTTTTCTCGCCAAAATTCCTTGATTGGTGCCTTTACAAAATCCCACACCCTAAGCTTCTCTCTTAGATTTTTCATGCCCAAATGAGCGCTCTCAGATGTATGGTCCACAAAAAAATAAGGTCAAAATTCATTTTATATAAGGAGATATAGAGGAATCCTTGATTAGGTCAAATACCTAGTCAAGGGTTATCCAAACAGGGCTAGACTTGGGGCACCCAACTCTTGGGTGCCCTCTCCTTTATTATTTGCATGGAGTACCAGGGAATGTTGCACGAAGAGGCCTCTAAAAGCCAAAAAAAATTTAGAGGAAAAATAGGGATGTGGGCGACACAAAATAGGAATGAGTTTTAGTTTCTTAAAACTCTATCTCATAGAGTTTAAATCAACTCAAACTCTTCTTTTGACGTGATCACAATATCTAAATACCATATTTGAGATAAAGGGAGCAAGGGGCATGCATGAACATCTGGAGAGAAATATTTTCATGAAAAAATCCAACAAAAATGGCATGGGAGGCATTGGGGCTAAGGTGGCACATGGAGATAGGAGTCCTAGTCTCACTAGGATTCCTAGTTTGACTTGGTCCAACTTGATCCTTGGATCAAATTAAATTATGATTTAATTAATCTAATTAGATTAGATCTTAGTTCAACTAATAATCTAATTAAATTAGATTAAATTAGATTTAATTTTAATTTAATTTTTTAATTAAATTAGAAATTATGTTGATACAAGTCCTAATTGATCTTGGACTAGTTCTTCTTTGCAATTTGCTCATCTAATAAACCAATTGAACTTGATCCAATCATGCCCAAACTAAATCTAATTAAATTATATTCAATTAGACTTAATTTTAATCCTCTAGATTAATTAAATTAAACTAATTAGCAATCAAATTGCTAATCGATCCTCCTGCAATACTTGCACTAGGTCAAACATTAATCATATTGAATGTTTAATACTAGAACGATTCTTAATCATCGATCAACCATGCGATCAGATTGAGAACCCTTGTATGTGTGATTCCATAGGTCCAAACCTAAGCTGGTAGCATAAAAATAAATTTTTATACCAATCGAAGTGACCATCTAGCAATAGTACTCGATGGTTGGATCGGTCGAATGTGTAGAACATCCTTAGAACCTATGTGGATTTAGTTTTTTATATAATTCATTCCCTTGATCAAAATGCTTGTAGGATACTTTAGAGTTTAACTGTCAACCCGAATTAGGTCATCCATATTGTATTTCAAAATATCAAATCTATCTCATGGATTATCCTGACCAAGGTTTTTACTATATTGAAATATAATGATGCATTTTTCTCCAACTCTTGGAGTGGTCAATCCCATCTTGATCACTCACCAACTTTGCATGTACTTGACTATGCTCAAAAATCTTCCATCACTGAATTAAAAATTTAGTTAGTCAGGTACCAAAGCATAGTGAGTTACTTGCAAGCCACTATGGTGATCTCAGGTCTAAGGGACACTTATACCTATATCCTATCAGCGCAATTCTCGATAGTAGAATGCTCTAGAGTTGGTTACGTTCAATGATGATGTACCCATATATCTTACTTGTATGCCATACTAGTGTCTCCATACTCCTTGATTAAAAGGACAACCAATCCATATGGCACACAACGACCTATGCTCGATAAATGCTGTCGTCCTTATTAACAGCGTATCATTTGATCATGAATAGTTTAAGAACTAATCGATAAATTTTCTCTTTATCGAAACTAAATAATCCTAAAGATTTCATCACAACAATGGAGTTCATTAGAAGATGTAGACTTTATGATAAAAATGCCAGAAATATATTTTATTTAATAATGAATTAGTTATAATTATAATATAGCACAAGCGTCAATAGGCTGATGATTGGCTTTGAGATATATTTTTCAATACAAACAAAGATTAAAAGCTTATGTCAATGATCCATTAATACTAGCCACACAAGCTGCTCAAATGTATTATACTCCTTATTCATTAAGAAAAAGATGAAGAAAAGATTAGTGGGCTGTATGCAAAATTAAGTTTCGAGCCGTATTACATGCTTGAAAAAGAAGAAGAGCCCCAATTTCAGAATGCTTTCAAGAGGATGAGACAATAGGAGTAAATCAATCCTTCGATGATGTGGAATTGGATGCTCCAAGAATACTTCTATGTGAAAATAGCCAAAATGAGGAGGTAGATCGAACTAAGATTATTTTAAAAGATAATCCTCCCCAAGAAGAGGAAGAAGAAGAACAAGAAGAGGAAGAAGAGGAAGAGGTGGAAGAAAAGGAAAAAGAAAAGAAGAAAAGAAAGAATCAGAAGAAGATTTCGAAAGATACCAAACATCTAAAAATTAAGGCCGATGAGTAGTGCTAAGTATACAATTTTTGGATCATTTTAATTATTTATCTTGCATCATTTTAAACCTTTCATTGCCAACCATAATTATTTAATTAATTTGGTGACTCTATTTATTTTTATTTTTAGAGAGCATATATCATATTTTTTAGAGGCTGGAGCCACGCCAGTTGAGGATTGAGCACTCGAGGAGAGAGCGATCGTATGGCTAGTTCTCATAATTCTGCATGTTTTACACTAGGCGGTAAGCTCTAATACTTTATATATTTTCATTTATGTTATTTTATTATTTGTTAACTAATATAACATTCTTTATATTAGATTTTTTACACTCAAGTTTCGAGGATAGGGGGTCATTAGTGACCCCACAGTCCCATGCAATAGTGGCCATCGGCTCTCAGACATAGCACCTGATCGAGGACCTGCTCAACTCATGGCAGCTCTGACTAGGTCGGAGGATAGGCAAATCATCAATATCTAGAGTTGCTCGTAAGTACTACATGCTCAATTAATATGTTTAGAATTTTATGATTCTAGAGTTAACATTTATTCTTTGAAATCAATTTTATAGCACATTCAGAGAGCTTTCACATCTCGTGTCATTATCGAGATCATACATCGATTAATGCCAGGCCTAGTGAATGATTTCTCGAGTTGGTTGTCAGGAGCTCATGATGCAGCTTGAAAGATGTTTCTGGTAAGTCAAAACTAGTTTAATTTATTCCTTCCCAATACATTAGTATTTTAATTATATATTAACATAAGTTTGCTTCTATCTTGGAGGTGTATTACCGTTTGAGACTCCATAAGATAAAAAGGCTGGCCGTCAGACCTTTATGGAGGTGGCCATGCAAAGGCTCTGAAATGGCCTCTACAGCCTCAGGCAGTCCACCATCTAGCACTGCAGTTCCAAGTCACCATCAGACTGGAGGTCCTTCATGAATCACTAGATATGAGCAGACATATGTCAGTCCCTCTATGACCAGTGGAGCAGCAAGGAGTACTTTGATAGGCGGTGGAAGGCTCGATAGAATCAAGCCATCCAATAGGATTTAATCAGGCATACGGATAGCTTGGTTGGCATATATGTTGTGGCCGATAGACTGGTAAGAAATCAATAACAAAACTCTTTAGTAGAACCATAAAAACTCTTATACCCATGCTTTAATTAATTTAATTTTATTATTTACTTATTATAGACATGGCAGCTGGATCATCTACTAGACCAGTTATAGTTATGGTGGACTACACATTAGTCTAGGAGGATTGTGTTAGATATATGTGTGCCTTGAAAGCCAGATTGGCTGACACTTGTAATACACTTCTAAGGATAAAATTATAATTTTTACTATAAATAATAAAATAAATTATTTTCTATTATAGTGCGTATTTGAAAGTGTCTGTGATACATCCCTTGAGTTAATGGTAATGATAGTTCATATTTTCAAGAGTTGAAAATTTAAGACATGAATTTTTATTATTAACTCATAAAATGCTTCCGACCATAGGATCATCATGAGGATGGTAATTGATCCAGAAGGTTGGTGTATGATCGCTTCAATAGGATAAATGAGTCTTGAGTCTATGGTGTACAAACACCGGAGCAAGAGTATAAGTACTCAATAGAGAATGAGGGCACTGAGCATGACCACCTTGAGCAGTCATGAGGAAGTCTACCTTCTCATTGATGACTGGCTCAAAGCTGCAATGTTGTATTTGGTTCTTTGATTTGAGGTACATTGACAGTTCACCTTGAGGGTGTTATAGTTTAACTATACCATGACTCGATCTCCTAGCCATTCAGAATCCTGAGGTATATGTTGGCTATAGCATGTTCATTATAGGAATTATATTGCATCAATAGGAGATCTATCTACCTTGGTAGAAGAGGAGTAGCCCTATGATGATCATGAGAATCAAGTCCATAAACCCATGGCCATGGCAGAGTGAAATAATAGAAAGAGTTTCTATTAGAGTTTTCACATTGGACTTGAATCGAATGATTAATTCATATAATGGAAATTAGGGTTTGATGAGATCACCTTAACCCTAATTCGATCGGAGCTCAAGATAGAGGAACTTAATCACACAGGTAACTGCACCAAGAGGTTCCATTTTAATTCTGATGGGTTGCCACCATATGCTGCTAGGTGTCACTGGTTGATTTTTGGAGCAATTATAATGATTTGGATGATCGATCATACTAGTAGTTTGAATCAGAAAAGTTCTGATCCATCGGAAGGTATTTTGATGATGTCGATGATAGAGATCACGACGTATCCCATTATCATACGAAACTAAACCTAACTGGGTCACACAAATAATGGTTTGGATTTGGATATCATCAATTAGATTAACCCAATTCAATTGATTTGAATAAGATTCAATTAGGTTCAAAGGAAATCATGCTAGCACACGATTGAGCCTAATGTTCTCCTTCAACAATCATTAAAGCTTGTCTCGACTGAGCCAAATGTGTTTGGACTCACTTAGAAACATTTACCTAGTCTGATTGGAGCTAGTCTAGGTTAGAAAAGAATTATCTTAATTTATGAGATAAATTTGAGGCAATACCTACCTTTTTTGTCACCTGCAAAATCTTGTCTTTGGACTTTGGTCAAATATTGACCTTTGACACTTAGACATCTGCCCATATGTCATGCACCCATAGGAGAGAACTTTGACCCTTGTCCCCTAGTAAAAGGTAGATAGATAAAGGGTGCATGCCAAGGGAGGCATGCACTCCATGTGGATAAGGATTGGAGTCCCATACAAATGGGACTCCAGTTGCTTAAGGTAATCAACCTAGATGGCGCCAAGGAGTCCTGTTTGATCAATTTTGGCACCATCTAAGGAAAGTTTTAAGGGACTCTAATCTGATTAGATCCGATGATGTCATCCCATCAATTAGATTTAGATCTGATTGCACGAAAGGCTGTGATTGGTCGGGATGATGTGGTGCTGCATGGCACAGCAGGGTCTATAAAAATCCTATCTGCGCCTAGATTTAGAGAGCTTCTACTTTAGCCCATGCCATAAAGCCCTTCTCCCTCCTTCTCCATGCCACCCTCTGGTTCTCTCTCTTTTCTGTATGCCCAAGAGGCTTTGGCCATGAGTTAGGTGTGCTCCAAGCAAGTGAAAGATGACAGAAAATGAAGAAGGCAGCACTACTGCAAGAGACAACGATTGATCTTCAAAAGCCATTTTGAAGACCTTCAAGATCAGATCCAGATCTAATTTTTGAAGGATAGATTGAAAAGGAGAAGATCTCAAGATTTTATCCGAGTGGATATTGGTAGAGGCCAGGTGCTTGCATGGCTACATCCAGAACTGCAGGCAAACATCGAAATCATCACAGAGTAATAGGATTACCCATAACAAAGGTATGATTAAATTAGATTTAATTTAATTTAATTTTCTTTTATCAAATTAATAAGATTAGATTTGAAGAATCTTAGATTTGATTAGGATCTTAAAAAAAATTTTTGAAATATTTCTCTTGATCTAATAAGATCTGAACAAACCTGCATCGAAAAAACAGTGTTTTTCCCTTCAACTGGTATCAAAGCCAGGTTCCATAATTAATAAGATCTGATTTTAATATATTTTTGATCTAATAATTAGTTGATTTTAGATATCATATTAGATTTGATTCGATCTAAAATCAAAAATTAAAAAAATTAAATAATCTAGATCTAAGATGTATGAGATGCATAACTAGACTAGGAATAGAATTATTCTTTATGAAGTCTAGGATGATCATAATTTTAATTTAGTTAATTATAATTTTTAGATCTATTTATTTATTATTTTTTAATATTATAAATATTATAATTAGATCTAAAAATAGAAAATAATTTTTTTTAATTTTATTCATATGAGATATGATAGATGCATATTTAGACTAGTTATAAAATAGTTCTACAAAGTTATCTTGAATAAATTTAATTTGATATGATCAAATTTAAATTTAATTTTTTAGATATTTATAAGATAATTTAGATCTGAAAATATGCATGATATGATACATGAGACATGCAAAATATATTTTTAAGTTAGATCAATTATATATATATGATATATATGTAGATCTAACTAGTTTTGTAGATTTATTATATTTTTGATTAAGGCATTCTCCTTGGCTGTCCGATCATAAGAATGAATTAGAGTTTTAAGGCTCTCTTCTTCCATTCGATGGAATGTTCTTATGATGTATAGGGGTGCTGCATGTTCGTCCTTAATCAAAAATAAAAAACTTATTTTCTATAAATCCCTAGATCTTGAAACCTTAGGATTTTATATACATATTTTATTTATGAATGCTAAACTTAATTAAGAATTAAGATTATGAAATATATTAGGTCTAAAATTGATAATTTTTAGATCTAAGACATATTCATAAAATTAGGTTCGAGCTTGGATAGCTCAATTAGGTCTAGCGGTTGATCAAACTGAATCAAGAGTCGGTTAGATAGGATTAAGAGTGCTTAAATTGACTAGCCTAATAGAATTAAGGTCGAGTCACATTAGTAATCGATCAAGTTAAGACCTAATTAGGCTCGTTGGTTAGAGTTTGGATTATAGGCTAACCCGATTGGTTCTGGCTCAACAATTTGGTGTCTAAGGTAAGTTTGGCAGATAGGATCGACTGGTTTTTAATTAGGAGCTACTCGACTCGAATGCATTCTTATCGAGTTAATGGCATATCTCTTCCACCGATCTCACTTACCTAGCCATATTTGTTGGCTCAGTCCTAATCTAAGGTGGCTAATAATCTGAGCTAATCTATGCCACTAGGTTATTCATAATGGTTATGGCTATGTCAAGTCAAGTTTAAAGAGACCTAAATCACATCTCCCAAAGAAAAGATTAGTCTACGGTCTTCCATCATTATAGATATGCATGCCCTTTTCGGGGTTGATTGTAATGGACTGGTCATAGTGGTTTAGTTGTACCGAGAAGATGCAACCATGTCTATTAGGCATTAGATACTATGAACTGAAGGATGGATTGGGCTCAATATTTTGGATACAGTGAGAGACCCAATTAGGGATCCAATCTATGCAAATGGTGGGTCTGACTTAACTAAAGAGTAGATCAATATTCTGGGCATGGTGAGATTCATGAATTAGAGACCAAGCTTGGGAGCACCATGATTAGAGAATCATTAGACAACAGTTGTTCACTCATTGGCTAATCCATCATCAATAACTGTTAGGTGAGATGATGAGTCAGTTGATGGGACTGCACCACCTTCTAAAAATTAGTAATTATGAAGATTTTTGCATCTCTATAGAGAAAATTTAGGAATCTGAGAAAATAGTGAAAGCTAATTTATTTAAAAATCAAACTCCTAAATAAATTGGTTAAGTCTTAATTACAAAATCAAACTAGAAACTTTGACTCTCTATAGGAAAAGAAAAATGTCTGCATCCAACCCACTAGCCCATATCCTGGACACCCATAGACTGATCGGATTCAATTACAAGAATTGGCTCAGAAACTTCAAAATCATTTTGGATTTCGAGAAGTTAACTCAAGTATTGGATCAGGATCCTCCTACCTTACCAGCTCGTCCATCCACTGAATAGAGAGCATCTCTTGACAAATGGATGGATGAAGATAACAAGGTCAGATACGACATGTTGAGCTCAATGTCTGATGAACTTTAGTGCCAACATGAAGATATTAAGACTGCCCACCAAATGTTGGCTCACCTGCAAGAGTTGTTTGGTGAACAGAATCATGCAACCAAATATCAGATCACTAAATGACTGTTTAAGACTTAAATGCATGATGGATAGTTAGTCTAAGATCATTATCTGATGATGATCAAGGACTTGGAAGAGCTTGAGAAGCTCAGAGTGAAGTTAGACTAGGATCTGTAGAATGATATAATTCTACAATTCTTGACTGATGCGTATGGGCAGTTCATCATGAACTACCATATGCATAAACTTCAGAATACTCTGATTGAGCTTATGAATATGTTGGTTACTGCAGAGGTTTCTATGAAAGGTTCTAAAGGCTCAGTACTTGCTATGGAACAGACTTCTTCCAAGAGAAAGTCTTTTGGAAAGAAGAAGTTTGTGAAAAGATAGAAGGTGGAAGGTGAAAAGAAAAAGAAGGCAGAGCTGAAGAAGAAGGCCGCTAACAAAGAAAAGTATTTTCATTGTAATACTAATGGCCGCTGGAAGCAGAACTGCCCTATATACCTAGCCATCCTGAAAAATAATAAGGAGACAAGTCCTTCTGGAGGTATGCTCATTATTAAATCTAACCTTATGGTTTCTTCTGCATCCAGTTAGGTGCTTGACTTTGCTTCTAGTGCTCATTTATGCACTTCCATGTAGAGTCTTGAGGATAGTAGGAGCCTGAGGGATGGTGAGATGATCCTACGCATTGAAAATGGAGAAAGGGTTGTTGCTATGGCCATAGGAACCTATCCTCTTCGACTACCATCTGACTTGGATTTAGTACTTAGGGATTGTTATTATGTGCTTGCTGCAAGCAGAAATTTGATTTCTGTTTCATGTTTAATACAAGAAGGCTATGTAATTAGTTTTCCTAAGGACCATTGTAATATTCTTTATGAAAGAAATAAAATTGTAAGTGGTTTCCTCATTAATGGTCTCTACCAGTTACATATTGATGTATCTATTTTTAATATCAAGCAAAATGTGAATGCCATAAAATCAAAATGACCCAGGGAAAGTCCAAAGGATAGGTATCTATGGCACCTAAAGCTAGGTCATATAGTAGAAGATCGGGTTAACAAATTATAGAAAATCGGGCTATTGAGTCCGTTGACTTTTTGAGTTATATTCAATTTGTGAATCATGTCTTCGTGGCAAAATGACTAAACTCCCTTTTGTAGGACATGGGGAAAGGGCCACGGATCTACTTGCCCTAGGACATACTGATGTGTGCAGCCCATTTGATGTGCCAGCTAGAGGCAACTTTGTCTACTTCATAACCTTTATCGATGATTTATCTCAATATGGATACGTGTATCTTATGAAGTCTGAAGTCTTTGAAAAGTTCAAGGAATTCAGATATGAAGTCGAAAAGCAAACTAAAAAATTCATTAAGATTCTTCGATCAGATCAAGGAGGTGAATACCTTAGTCAAAAATTCCTGGACTATCTCAAGCTTAATGGCATAGTTTCTCAATGGGCTCAACTTGGAATATCTCAACTCAATGGGATTTTAGAATGGAGGAATCGGATCCTATTAGATATGGTCCGATCCATGATGAGCTTCACAGACCTTCCTGATTTTCTCTGGGGATACAGTCTGTTAACTGCTATATATTTACTGAATAGGGTTTCCACTAAAACCATTTCTACCACACCGTATGAGATATGGCATGGTAAAAAATCAAGTCTGAGTCATCTCAGAATTTGAGGTTGTCTGGCTCATGTCAAAAGACAACAAGCAGACAAATTAGACTATAGATCCTTTAGAGCTCAATTTATAAGATATCCTAAAGAGTCATTAGGATATTATTTCTATACTCCAGAAGACCACAATATGATTATGAGTCGGCATGCCATCTTTCTTGAAAAGTAATTTATTCAAGATGGCGGCATTGGAAAATAGATCAAGCTCGAGGAGAAAGTCTCACAAGAGCAACGAGCTAAGGATTTTGTAGAACCAAATCAGGTTGAGCCAATACAATCACTACCTCCACCTCGTAGATCGAAATGGGTTTTTTATCCCCCTGAAAGGTACTTAGGTACTATTTTAGAGAAAGTAGAAGAAATGTTCTTTGTAGGTAATGGGGTTTATGGTGATGGTCCCAGAACCTATGATGAGGCGATATCGAATATCGACTCTAAGAAATGGTTAGAGGTAATGAAGGTAAAAATTGACTCGATGCACTCAAACCAAGTCTGGACCTTGGTAGATCCACCTAAAGGTATAGTACCTATTAGATTTAAATGGATCTACAAGAGAAAAATTGGTGCAGATGGAAATGTGGAGAAATTCGAAGCTAGATTAGTGGCAAAAGGTTATAGTCAGCGTGAAGACATTGACAATTAGGATACCTTTTCGCCAGTAGCCATGCTAAAATCCATCCACACATTGCTTGCTGTTGTAGCCTATTTCGATTATGAAATTTGGTAAATGGATATGGAAACAACGTTCTTAAATGGATACCTTGAAGAAAATATCTATATGGAACAACCACTAGTTTTCACATCCAGTGATGTTGATCATAAAGTATGCAAGCTGCAAAGATCAATATATAGACTTAAGCAAGCATCTCAGAGCTAGAATAATCATTTTAATGATGTGATCAAATTATTTGATTTCATCAAGAACGAGGAGGAACCATGTGTTTTCAATAGGGTCAGTAGGAGCGCTATTATATTTCTCGTACTGTACATGGAAGATATCCTCCTTATTGGGAATGATATTTTCATGTTGATCATAGTTAAAATGTGGTTATCTAAAGAATTCTCCATGAAAGACCTAGGAGAAGCATCCTTCATTCTAGAAATTAAGATCTATAGAGATAGACTGAATAGAATGCTAGGTCTTTCACAGAAGATGTACATAGAGGAGGTTTAGCACGAAAAACTCCAAGAGGAGACTGGTACCCTTCAGCCATGGCATTCATCTCTCCAAGAAAATGTGTCCTAACACACCAGAGGAGATTGAACGCACGAGCAAGATCCCTTATACTTTAGCAATAGGGAGCCTCATGTATGCCATGTTATGCACACGATCTGATATAGCCCATGCTGTGATTGTCACGAGCAGATATAAGTCCAATCCAAGTGAAGAACACTGGACTTCTATGAAATGTATCCTTAAGTACTTGAGAAGAACTGAGGATATGTTGTCGGTTTTTGGTAATGAAGAACTCCAAGTCCAAAGTTGTATAGGCTCGAATTTTATGTCCGATATAGATGATCGAAAGTCGACATCTGGAAGTCTGTTTGTGTATAATGGTGGTGCTGTCAGTTGGAAGAGTTACAAGCAGATAGTGATAGCAGATTCCACCATGGAAGCAGCATACATCACTGTGTCAGAAGCTGCGAAGGAAGCATTTTGGTGCAAGAAGTTCACCACAGAGATCGGAGTGATGCCATTAGATGCCATTCCTCTGTACGACGATAATAATGGCGCCATAGCCCTTGCTAAGGAGCTAAGATCTCACCAAAAATCTAAGCACATCGAGCGGCGATACCACCTCATCCATAATTATCTTTAGAAATGTTACGTCGAGGTCAAGAGAGTCGACTCTGCAAACAATGCGGTAGACCCACTCATAAAGCTATTGGGCCAGTAGAAGATCGAAGCCCACCTTGAGAAGATGGGACTTAGATTTGTAGCCAATTAGCTTTAGGTCAAGTGGGAGTTTGTTAGATATATGTGTGCCCTGGAAGCCAGATTGGCTGACACTTGTAATACACTTCTAAAAAAAAATTATAATTTTGGCTATAAATAATAAAATGAGTTATTTTCTATCATAATGTGTATTTGAAAGTGTCTATCATACATCCCTTGAGTTAATGGTAATGATAGTTCATATTTTCAAGAGTTGAAAATTTAAGACATGAATTTTCATTATTAACTCATAAAATGCTCCCAACCATAGGATCATCATGAGGTTGATGATTGATCTGGAAGGATGGTGTATAATCGCTTCAATAGGATAGATGAGTCTTGAGTCTATGGTGTAAAGACATCGGAGTGAGAGTATATGTAGTCGTTAGAGAACGAGGGCACTGAGCGTGACCACCTCGAGTAGTTATGAGAAAGTCTGCCTTCTCATCGATGACTGGCTCGAAGCTACAGTGTTGTATCTGGTTCTTTAACCTGAGGTGCATCGACAGTTCACCTTGAGGGTGTTATAGTTTGACTACACCATGACTCTATCTCCTAGCCATTTGGATTCCTGAGGTGTATGCTGGCTATAGCATGTTCATTGTAGGAATTGAATTGCACTAATAGGGGATCTATCTACCGAGGTAGAGGGGGAGCAGCCCTATAATGATCATGAGAATCAAGTCCATAAGCCCATGGCCATGGCAGAGTGAAATAATAGAAAGAGTTTCTATTAGAGTTTACACATTGGACTTGAATCGAATGATTAATTCATATGATAGAAATTAGGGTTTGATGAGATCACCTTAACCCTAATTCGATCGAGGCTCAAGATAGAGGAACTTAATCACATAGGTAACTACATCAAAAGGTTTTCTTTTAGTTCTGATGGGTTACCACCATATGCTACTAGGTGTCACTGGTGGATTTTTGGAGCAATTATAATGATTTGGATGATCGATCATACTAGTTATCTGAATCAGAAAAGTTCTAGTCCATTGGAAGGTGTTTTGATGATGTCGATGATAGAGATTATGACTTATCCCATTACCATATGGGACTGAACCTAACTGGATCACACAAATAGGAGTTTAGATCTGGATATCATCAATTGGACTAACCCAGTTCAATTGATTTGAATAAGATTCAATTAGGTTCAAAGGAAATCGTGCTAGCACACGATTGAGCCAAATGTTCTCCTTCAACAATCATTAAAGCTTGTCTTGACTGAGCCAAATGTGTTTGGGCTAACTCAGGAATCTTTACTTGGTCTGACTGGAGTTTGTCCAGGTTAGAAAAGGATTGTCTTAATTTATAAGATAAATTTGAGATAACACCTACCATTTTCTGTCACCTACTAAATATTGTCCTTGGACTTTGGTCAAATGTTGACCTTTGACACTTAGACATCTGCCCATATGTCATGCACTCATAGGAAAAAACTTTGACCCTCGTCCCCTAATACAAGGTAGATAAATAAAGGGTGCATGCCTAGGGAGGCGTGCGCCCCATGTGGATAAGGATTAGAGTCCCATACAGATGGGACTCCAATTGCTTAAGGGAATCAACCTAGATGGCGCCAAGGAGTCCTGTTTGACTAGTCTTGGTGCAATCTAAGGAGAATTTTGAGGGAGTTTAATCTGATTACATCAAATGATGTCATCCCATCAATCAGATTTAGATCTGATTGCACAAAAGGCCATGATTGGCCAGGATGATATGGCATTGCATGGCACAGTAGGGTCTATAAAAATCTTATCTACGCCTAGATTTAGAGAGCTTATGCTTTAGCCCATGCCACATAGCCCTTCTCCCTCCTTCTCCATGCCACCCTCTGGTTCTCTCTCTCCTCTCCATGCCCAAGAGGCTTTGGGCATGAGTTAGGTGCGATCCAAGCAAGTGAAAGGTGATAGGAAAGGAAGAAGGCAGCACTGCTACAAGAGACAACGGTAGATCTTTAAAAGCCATTTTAAAGATCTTCAAGATCATATCCAGATCTAATTTTTGAAGGATAGATTAATATAGAGAAGATCTTTAGATCCTACTCGAGTGAATATCGGTAGAGGTCAGGCGCTTGCATGGCTACATCCAGAACTTTAGGCAAATATCGAGATCATCACAGGATAATAGGATTACCCATAACAAAGATATGATTAAATTAGATTTAATTTAATTTAATTTTTCTTTTATTAAATTAATAAGATCAGATCTGAAGAGTCTCAGATCTGATTAGGATCTTAGAAAATTTTTTTTGAAATATCCCTCTTGATCTAATAAGATCTGAGCGAACCTACATCTAAAAAATAAGGTTTTTCCCTTCAACTGGTATCAGAGCCAACTTCCATAATTAATAGGATCTAATTTTAATATATTTTTAATTTGATAATTAGATTATTTTAAATGTCATATTAGATGTGATTAGATTTAAAATCAAAAATTAATAAAATTAAATAATTTAGATCTAAGATGTATGAGATGCATGACTAGACTAGGAATAGAATTATTCTATGTGAAGTCTAGGATGATCATAATTTAAATTTAATTAATTATAATACTTAGATCTATTTATTTACTATTTTTTGATATTATAAATATTATAATTAGATCTAAAAAATAAAAAATAAATTTATTTAATTTTATTCATATGAGATATGATAGACGCATGTTTAGACTAGTTATAAAATAGTTCTACAAAGTTATCTTGAATAAATTTAATTTGATATTATTAAATTTAAATTTAATTTTTTAGATGCTTATGAGATAATTTAGATCTGAAAACATACATGATATGATACATAAGATGTATGCAAAACATGTTTTTAAGTTAGATCAATTTTATATATGTGATATATATGTAGATCTAACTAGTTTTGTAGATTTATTATATTTTTGATTAAGGCATTCTCCTTGGTCGTCTGATCATAAGAATGAAGTAGGGTTTTAAGGCCCTCTCCTTTCATTCGACGGAGTGTTCTTATGATGTGTAGGGGTGCTGCGTATTCATCCTTAATCAGAAATCAAAAACTTATTTTCTGCAAAACCCTAGATCCTGAAACTCTAGAATTTTATATACATGTTTTATTTATGAACCCTAAACTTAATTAAGAATTAAGATTATGAAATATATTAGTCTAAAATTAAGAATTTTTAGATCTAAGATATATTCATAAAATTGAGTTCGGGCTTGGGTAGCTCAATTAGGTCTAGCGGTTGATCAAACCGAATCAAGAGTCGAATAGATGGGATCAAGAGTGCTTAAATTGATCAGCCTAATAGGATTAAGTCTGGGTCAAGGTCGAGTTACATTAGTGATCGATCAAATTAAGACCTAATTAGGTTCAGTGGTTAGAGTCTGGATTGTAGGCTAATTCGATTGGTTCTAGCTCAATAATTTGGTGCCTAAAGTACGTTTGGTAGATACGATCGATTAATTTTTAATTAAGAGCTACTCAACTCGAATACATTCTTATTGAGTTAATGGCATATCCCTTCCATCGGTCTCACTTACCTGACCATATTTGTCGGCTCAGTCCTGATCTAAGGTGGCTAATAATCCGAGCTAACCCATGCCACTAGGTTAGTCATAATTGTTATGGCTATGTCAAGTCAAGTTTAAAGAGACTTAAATCAAATCTCCCTAAGAAAAGATTAAGTCTAAGGTCTTCCACCATTGTAGATATGTGTGCCATTTTCGAGGTTGATTATTCTCGGCTAATCATAGTGATTCAGTTGCACTAGAAAGACGCAACCATATCTATTAGACATTGGATGCTACAGACTGGAGGATGGATTAGGCTCAATATTTTGGATACGGTGAGAGATCCAATTAGGAATCCAATCTGTGCAAATGATGGGTCTAACTTAACTAAGGTGTGGATCAATATTCCGAGCATGATGAGATTCATTAATTCGAGACCAAGCTTGGGTGCACCATGATTAGAGAATTATTAGACAAGAGTTGTTCACTCATTGGCTAACCCATCATCAATAACTATTAGGTGAGATGATGAGTCAGTTGGTAGGACTGCACCACCCTCCAGAAATTAGTAATCATGAAGATTTT
This sequence comes from Cocos nucifera, assembly GCA_006176705.1. Lineage (NCBI taxonomy): Eukaryota > Viridiplantae > Streptophyta > Magnoliopsida > Arecales > Arecaceae > Cocos > Cocos nucifera. The sequence goes on along the minus strand of QRFJ01006090.1, from coordinate 2,430 downwards.
CGCATCTCTACAGAGGGAGTGTAGGGATCCAAAAAAATAGTGAGAGCTAATTTATTTAAAAATTAAGCTCCTAAATAAATTGGTTAAGTCTTAATTACAAAATCTAACTATAAACTTTGACTCTCCATAGGAAAAGGAAAATGTCTGCGTCTAACCCACTAGTCCGTATCCTAGACACCCATACACTGATCGGATCAAATTATAAGGATTGACTTAGGAACTTCAAAATTATTTTGGGTTCTGAGAAGTTAACTCATGTATTAGATCAGGATCTTCTCACCTTACCAGCCTATCCATTCACTGAATAGAGAGCATCTCTTGATAAATGGATGGATGAAGATAACAAGGTTACATACTACATATTGGGCTTGATGTTTGATGAGCTTCAGCACCAACATGAAGATATTAAGACTGCCAAATGTTGGCTCACCTATAAGAGTTATTTGGTAAACAAAGTCGTGCAGCCAAATATCAGGTTACTAAATGACTGTTTAAGGCTAAAATGCATGATGGGCATCAATCCAAGATCATTGTCTGATGATGATCAAGAACTTGAAAGAGCTTGAGAAGCTCAGAGTGAAGTTAGACTAGAATCTAAGGAATGATATAATTCTGCAATCCTTGACTAATGCATATGGGCAGTTCATCATGAACTACCATATGCATAAACTTTAGAATACTCTGGCCGAGCTTATGAATATGCTGGTTACTGCTGAGCTTTCTATGAAAGATTCTAAAGGCTCAGTACTTGCTATGAAATGGACTTCTTCCAAGAGAAAGTTTTTTGGTAAAAAGAAGAAGTCTGTGAAAAGGTGAAAGATAGAAGGTGAAAAGAAGAAGAAGGCAGAGCTGAAGAAGAAGACCGCTGACAAAGAAAAGTATTTTCATTGTAATACTAATGGCCATTGGAAGCAGAACTGCCGTATATACCTAGCCACCCTAAAAAATAACAAGGAGAAAAGTCCTTCTAGAGGTATACTCATTATTAAACCTAATCTTACGATTTCTTCTGCATTCAGTTAGGTGCTTAACTCTGGTTCTAGCGCTCATTTATGCACTTCCATGCAGAGTCTTGAGGATAGCAGGAGCCTGAGGGATGGTGAGATGATTCTACTCATCAAAAATGGAGCAAGGATTGTAGCTATGGCCATAGGAACCAACCCTCTTCGACTACCATTTGACTTAGATTTAGTACTTAGGGATTGTTATTATGTGCTTGCTGCAAGCAGGAATTTGATTTCTGTTTCATGTTTAGCATAAGAAGGCTATGTAATTAGTTTTCTTAAGGATCATTGTAATATTCTTTATGAAAGAAATAAAATTATAAGTGATTTCCTCATTAATGGTCTCTACCAGTTACATATTGATGTATCTATTTTTAATATTGAGCAAAATGTGAATGCCATAAAATCAAAATGACCTAGGGATAGTCCAAATGATAGGTATCTATGGCACCAAAAGCTAGGTCATATAGTAGAAGATAGGGTTAACAAATTGGAGAAAATTGGGCTATAGAGTCCATTGACTTCTGAGTCATATCCAATTTGTGAATCATGTCTTAATGGCAAAATGACTAAACTCCCTTTTGTAGGACATGGGGAAAGGACCACGGATCTACTTATCCTAGTACATACTAATGTGTGCGGTTTATTTGATGTGCTGGCTAGAGGCAACTTTGTCTACTTCATAACCTTTATCGATGATTTATCTCGGTATGGGTACCTGTATCTTATGAGATACAAGTCTGAAGCCTTTGAAAAGTATAAGAAATTTAGACATGAAGTTGAAAAGCAAACTGAAAAATCCATTAAGATTCTTCGATCAGATCGAGGAGGTGAATATCTTAGTCAGAAATTTTTGGACTATCTCAAGCTTAATGGCATAGTCTCTCAATCGGCTCCACCTGGAATACCTCAACTCAATGGAGTTTTAGAATGGAGGAATCAGACCCTATTAGATATGGTCCGATCCATGATGAGCTTTATAGACCTTCCTAATTTTCTTTGAGGATATAGTCTGTTAGCTGCTATATATTTACTAAATATGGTTCCCTCTAAAACCATTCCTACCATACCGTATGAGATATGGCACGGTAAGAAACTAAGTCTGAGTCATCTCAGAATTTGGTGTTGTTTGGCTCATGTCAAAAGACAATAAGCGGATAAATTAGACTATAGGTCCTTTAGAGCTTGATTTATAGGATATTCTAAAGAGTCATTAGGATATTATTTCTATACTTCAAAAGACCATAATATGATTATGAGTCGGCATGCCATCTTTCTTGAAAAATAGTTTATTCAAGATGGTAGCATTGAACAGCATTTCAAGCTCGAGAAGAAAGTCTTATAAGAGCAATGAGCTAAGAACCTTGTGGAACCAAATCAGGTTGAGCCAATACAATCACTATCTCCTCCACCTCGTAGATTAGAA
>QRFJ01006088.1:0-66851 GCA_006176705.1 Cocos nucifera | reverse complement strand
AGATCAATTGAACTAATCAGTTCAATTGATGATCACCAGATTCAAATCTTATTTGTATGACCCAGTTAGATTCATTCTGTATGGTAATGGAATATCATGATCTCTATCATCGACATCAATCGAAACTCCTTTCGATGGATCAAAACTCTTCTGATTCGAACAGCTAGAATGATAGATCATCTAAATCATTCTAATTGCTCCCAAAATCCACCAGTGACACTAGTCAGTATACGGTGCAACCCATCAGAGCTGATCGAACCTCTTGGTGCAGCTACCTGGTGATTCAGTCCTTCTATCTTGAGCCCCGATCAGATTAGGTTAAGGTAAACTCGTCAAAACCCTAGTTTCTGCATATGATGTAATCATTTGATTCGAGTCCAATGTGAAAATCTAAATAGAACTCTTTCTATATTTTCACTCTGCATGGCCATGGGCTTCTGGACTTGATTCTCATGATTATTATAGGGCTGCTCCTCACCACCGAGGTAGATAGATTCCATCTGATTGCCATCAGTTCCTACAATGACATGCTATAGCCAACATACACCTCAGAGTTCCATATGGCTGGGAGCCCGAGTAAGGTTGTAGTCAAACTATAACACCCTCAAGATGAACTGCCGACACCTTAGGTCAAAGAACCAGACATACTACTGCAGCATCCAGTAGTCATGATGAAAAGGTAGGACTCCCTAATGACTACTCAAGGTGGTCATGCTCAGTGCCCTCGTCTCTAACGAGTACCTATACTCTCACTCCAGTGCTCCACAACGTAGACTCAAGACTCATCTACTAAAGAGAAGCGATTATACACCAACCTTCCGGATCAATCACCATCCTCGTGATGATCCTATGGTCAGGAGCAATTTATGAGTTAATAATGATTATTCATGTCTTAAATTTTCAACTCTTGAAAATATGAATTATCATTGCTATTAACTCAAAGGATGTATCACAGACACTAAATACATATATGTGATAGAAAATAATTCATTTATTGATTTTAGTCAAAATTATAATTTTGCCTCTAGAAGTGTATTACAAGTGTCAACCAATTCTGGCTTCTAGGGCACATATATCTAACACTCTGAACCTGTGTCACAGCTTCCTCCACCCGTAAAGCTACCTCTGCCCGGTGCTCCACTTAGAACTGAAGTCCTCCTGATGCCGTAGAAGCCGACTCTATCTTTAAGTCTTCCGAGGCCAACCATCCAACACTACACTACTGGGCCTACTGCTGTATCTCGAACACCATCACTACCCCTTCAGACCCTCTGCACTCCATAGACCTATCCAAAATTATCTTAGATGCACCGCACCCTGCTGGCTCTTCCAAGACCACCAAGAGCTCATTCGACTCTTCACTATCAGCAATTGAATTAATGGAATCTGAATTTTCTCCTCCATTGCACTTCTTCCAAAGTGGATACTCCCACTTAAAATGTCCTACTTCTCCACACTTGAAGCATCTCTTGGACCCCTTGTTGCCTCTCTATTCGCCCTTCTTCTTTCCTTTCTGTGCTTCTCTGAAATCATAAGACTTTCTTGAAAGACCTTCCTTTTCATCATCCATTCCTACTGCTCATTGGCACCAACGGATCGATCTGATCTGATTAAATCTATAGCAAAAATTTATAAAATTTTACTTTTCAAATTCTCACCAAATTTGAGGGTTTCCATATCTGATTCTTATGATCTAATATTAAATATGAAAATAAAAATTGAAACTAGAACAAGATCTATTACCTATTCAGGGTAACTGTTACCCTGACAATGATTTGTTGTATCCCGAGGTTCTGGATTTAGCCATGCAAGCATTTGGCCTCTACTGAAGTCCACTCAGGCTCATTCTAGATGTCTTCTCCTCCTGAATCTGATCTTCAAAAATTAGATCTGGATCTGATCTGTGAAGCCTTCAAAATAAAACTTAAAGGCAATGCACTCGTCTCACGAACACCATCGCGTTGAACCTGATCTTTGTGCCAATATCTTTGGTTGTTCCTTGCTGTTTGCACCCAACCTTTAGGCATAGAGAAGAGGGAGAGGAAGAGGATTAAGGGGCATGGAAGAGAGGAGGGGGCAGTAGCACATTGGCATGGAGGAATTATTGGAACAATCTGGTATCACTCTGATACCAAACTATTATCACCATGGTACCGCTCGAACGCCAATCATCCAGACATCACAAGCCTTGGTACCATGTAGCGAAAGCCTCTAATCTTTAGCACGAACCTGGAGAAACCTGTGACGTTCTCTATGATAGCATATTATAGATCCATCACATAGATATATGCTAGGGCACCTCCCTCCTTGGACTTAAGGGAGGTGCTCCCTCTCTCTAGGGCTTCTTTAAGAACCAAGGACAACAATATTAGAGAGAAAAGAGAAGCAAGGTTGAAGGAAGAAAAGATCTGTATTGATTGCTTCTCTTAAAAACTCTAATACAATCTATGAATTTATACATAGCTATTAGGCTAGACCAAAAACTTCTCTAGGCTAACCCAATACATGAAAGCACTCACCAAGCCCATGTACACCCATATCTCACATGCTCTCAACCCCTGAATCTAAAACCCCAATCCAACATGAATTAGCCTTTCTTAAGACTATTGATCAGGCTTTAGACCCTAGATGAAGGTTCCTATCCAGCCTAAATAGAACCCATGCATAACTCTGCCCGTAGACTGAGCTGGCTTAGTCTCAGCACTGAGTCGGCTTACTTGAGACTGGGTCGGCTTGGTTTTAGACTGAGCTGACCCAGTTTTTATGCCATGCTTGTAGTCTTGAATGAGATCTTATGTCTGTCCTGTGCTTTGAGACTTAGTCAATCCAATTTTGGACTGAGTCAGCTAACTTATAGAAAGCTTCTTTTCTGCAGTCTTCAATCTTTCGACTTTGGTTCCTCGCTCCACCTTGTATCTCAAGTTTTTGAAGCTCCAGCCAAGCTCCTCAAGATCGTCAATACCTGAATCTTGAGCTTATAGAGAGCTACATGCCACTTCCATCCTAGGATAACTCTTGTCCTAGCCCTAGGACTACACCTATCATAGTCTCCTCGGAGCCCTCACCCTAGCTCCATCCGTGGCCTCCTAAGACTTGGGAGCACCACACCACCTATAGGGCAAAAAAGTATGCCTGCATAAAGGAGATCTTTACAAAGGATGAAGCCCCTGCTAACCTTGCTATAGGGTGAGGAAAGGAGAAACTGAATGAGGAGTGCTCACCTATGAGGGAGGAAAAAGTGTGCCAGTGCTCGAGGTTCCTCACCGCCATCAAAAGAATGGGATTCCTTCCTATAACCACTGACCTGGGAGTCCTCAAAAAAGGAATCAACATGCCTCATCTCCATCAAGGAAATTTAGTGACTATACCTTGCTGAATGCACCGAGGACCCAGGTGCTTATAGAAATTAGAAGGCAGCTCTTAGAGGTGAGGAAACTGCAAACACACCTAGCCCGAGAGACTCGACAATACTACCTATATCATCGAAGATCACGGTCATGATATGGAGGACTGCATTCAACTCTAAGATGAAATTAAAGATATTATTAGACGTGGCCACCTCACCAATTTATCCCCCATTGGAGGGGACAGTAGGAAGATCGATAGAGATCACCCCAACCAGTAGAGCAATCACGGCAAGCTAAGTAGTAGGTGTGTTGTTCCTACGGCTGCTCAAAGCCATAGCCATAGATTGATCTCTTGCAATGAACCTGAGTGTTAATTCAACAAACTGAAGAAGATCTAAGAAAGATGAGAGAAGCTAGGATTTTGGTGTTGGAACCAGAGAGAAGAGAGTTAGGAAGAAAAGCTCAATTGTATTTTCTTCTTCATTGTAAAAGTTATAATGTCCTAGTTTATATATCCTAGAGTTCCCACATGAACCCTAATAAACCACAGCTTAAAAACTTTCTTAGGCTAACCTAATACATGAAAGTACTCACCAAGCCCAAGTCTCACATGCTCTCATCCACTAGATCTAATCCCAATCCATACATGAATTAGCCCTCCTAAGACCTCTCAAATCAGGTCTTAAGATTCCTAGGATCAATCCAGATCCTAGTCCAAAATAGACCCTCACATAACTCTATTCGCGCACTGAGTCAGCTCAGTCTCAGCACTGAGCTAGCTCCTAGTTTTGTGTCGTGTCTATAGTTTCAAAACTTGATATTTCTATTTTGCCTGTGCTTTAAGACTTAGCCGATTCAGTTTTAAACTGAGCTGGCTAACCTACAGAAAAAATTTCTTTCTGCAGTCTTGATTTTTCAACTTTGGTTCTTTACTCCATCTTGAATCTCAGATCTTCGAAGTACCAACCAAGCCTCTTGAGGCCCTCAATATCCGAACCTCAAGCCAGTGGAGAGCTACATACCATCTCCATCCTAGGTCAACTCCTATCCTAGCCCTAGGACCATACCTGTTCTAGCCTCTTTGGAGCCCTCACCCTAGCTCCACCCATGGCCTCCCAAGGCTTGGGAGCACCACACCACCTACAAGGTGGACCAACCCTCAGCCGGCATAATAAACACCATAACCAGGGGATATAGCAGTGGAGGGGTCGGTGGAAGCAGAGAAGTGATGAAGAGATGGAAAGCTGAGGAGCCCATCATCTTTACCGAGCAAGATGCTTACGAAATTCAGTTTCCACACAATGATGTGGTAGTTGTAACACTTAATATTGAAACTATGATATACGCTGCCTCTTGATAGATAATGAAAATTTTGCCGACATTTTTTTTTACAATGCTTTTGTAAAAATAGGACTATCTATTGATCGGCTAGAAAAAGTTGATTCCCCCCTTATAGGCTTCACTAGAGACACCATCCCGATAGAAGGGGTCATCACTTTACATATGAAGGTTGGCTGATTCCCTCTGTAATGCAGTATCCAAGTTGATTTTCTAGTTGTCCGAGCATCCTCGGCCTACAACACAATTTTTGGCTATCTAGGGTTGAACGTGCTTCGAGCCATCGTATCCACATACTATTTGAAGATGAAGTTCTTGGAAGTAGGCAAATTTGAGAAGTCCATGGAGATCAAGACTTAGCATGTTATTGTTATAACATCACCCTCTAAGGGGTCAAAACCATCGAGTCCTACCCCATTGAAGGACTAGATGTCTGTGATGAACTAGCCAAGGAGCATGGGAGACAAGTTAAAGACCTTATATCCATTTCCTTGGTGGATGGACTTGGAGCACACCGTTCAGATAGGATCAAACCTAAATCAAGTAACAAAAAACCAACTAACCTTCTTTTTGCAGGAGAACATGGATGTCTTCACCTAGACTCCAATAGATATGTCGGGCATTGGTCCCTCGATGATGATGCATCGACTGAATATGAACCCATGGCATTGGCCTATCAAACAGAAGAAGCGAAGTTTTGTGCTCGAGCGGTAGAAGGAGATTGCTGAGGAGGTAGATAAATTACTCTAAGCGGACTTCATCAAGGAGATGGCCTATCCAGAATGGATCGTAAATGTAGCCATGGTGAAAAAGGCAAATGAAAAATAGTGCATCTGCATTAACTTCACCAACTTGAACAAAGCCTGCTCAAAGGACTATACACTGCCAAAGATTAATCAATTGGTCGATGCCACATTGGGCCATAAGCTCCTCACCTTTGTGGATATCTTTTCTATCTATAATCAAATCCAGATGGTGCTTGAAGGCAAGGATAAAATGGTTGACGAAGTTCTCTTTTGTTATAGAGTTACGCCCTTTGGTCTAAAAAACGTAGGTGCAACCTATCAATGCCTCATCAATAAAGTTTTCAAGGATCGGATCAGGTGAAACATGGAGGTATACATGGATGATAGGCTCATCAAAAGTAGGTCTACAAGGATCCATGTTAATGACCTTAAGGAAGCATTTGCTATCTTATAGAAATATCAGATGAAGCTAAATCTGGCAAAGTGCATTTTCAAGGTAGCCTCTGAGAAGTTCCTCAGCTTTATGATCTCCAGTCGAGGAATTGAAGTCAATCTCAAGAAAATCAGAGCCATGTAAGAGATGGCCCTCCAAAGATGATTAAGGAAGTGTGCAGCACCTCATAGGAAGGAGCGCTGCCCTGAGCCGATTTATTTCAAGGTCAGCTTAGTGATGCTTGCCATTCTTCCAAATCTTAAGATAGCCGAATAACATTCAATGGACTGAGAAATGCCAAAGAGCCTTCGTTGACTTAAAGGACTACCTTAGTTCTACTCCACTGCTCAACAAGCCTGATCTAGATGAGGAGCTATTCCTATACTTAGTTGTCTCCCCTATTGTAATGGGTGTAGTGTTGGTCCAAGAGTGAGAAAAAGGCTCAGAAGCCGATATATTACATTAGTCAAACTTTGTGGGATGCGGAGACCCGATATTTGAAGCAAGAAAAGTTGGCCTACACCCTCCTTATTGTTGCTTGGAAACTCTGCCCCTACTTCCAAGCTCATTCTATGATTCTCCTGACAGATCAACCCATGAAGAGCGTCTTTCATCGACCAGACATATCAGGGTGAATTGCAAGATGGGTATTAGAGCTCTCCGTGTTTGATATCCAATACCGCCCCTGGCCATCGATCAAGACTCAGATCATGGCCGACTTCGTAGTAGAATGCACCATCCTGGACGAACCTGAAGAGCAAGAAAGAGCTGAACCCCAGGGACAAACCCGCAAAAGTTCTCTCAAGACTAGCCTCGATCCCTGGGCGCTGCAAGTGGATGGATCATCTAACTCTACAAGATCGTGGGTGGGGTTGATCCTGTCAAGCCCGAAAGGCACGGCCACTGAGTATGCCCTGTACTTCAAGTTTTCTGCAATGAACAACAAAGCCGAATATGAAGCCTTGGTTGCAGGACTCAGAATTACCAAAGAATTAGGGATTCTAGATATAAAGGCTTACAGTGATTCTTAGCTAGTCGTCAGACACGCTCAGTGCAATTATGGGGCCCACAAGGAGAGTATGAAAAAGCACCTTTAGAAGATCAAAGATCTGATGTCCGTGTTTAATAGCTTCAAAATTCAATAGATACCTAGGATGGAGAACACCCGGGCTGACCTATTATCCAAGTTGGTGACATCGACACCGTGCGAATTACTAGGGAGAACCTTCTTCAAAGTATTGGACAAGCCGAGCATTGAGGAGCTGGTGGTGGGGATGCAGGTGGATCAAGGACCCTACTGGATGGACCCGCTGGTCAATTACCTCAAAGATGAAACTTTGCCCGCAAACAAAAAAGAAGCTCAAAAGATCAGACACCAGTCACCCCGATCCATCTCTATGCAGGAAAGTTGTACAAAAGGTCTTTGTCCCTGCCTCTCCTCAAGTGTTTGCGACCGTCAGAGGCCGAATATGTCGAGGGAAGTACATGAAGGTGTGTGTCGAAACCATGTTGGAAAAAGGATGCTAGCCTACCAACTCTTCCTACAAGGATATTATTGGCCAGCGATATAGCAGGATGCCTATAATTTGGTCATGCAGTGTGGTGAATGTCATATAATGCCCTTACATTAGAACGCCAGCTTGTTAGTACAGAGTGGCTCGGTACTATAACTTTAAGGTTAGGGACAAGTACTTCAAGGTTGGTAACCTATTATTATGAAGGGCAGAAATCTCCGACCTAGTGAGCAAGACAGAGTGGCACTGAATTGGGAAAGTCCCTACCAAGTGGAGGAAATCATAAGGTTGGGAACCCATCAATTGAAGCAACTAGATGGAACTCCACTTCCTTGACCATGAAACTTGGAGAATCTTCAAGTATATTATGAGTCATGTATCATATAACAACTTTTAGTAAAGAGTTTTATTTATGCTCCAAATCATGTTTTCTTATTTGCTTGTCGACTTGCAGCCTGTGATCAACTAAACAATTGAAGAAGCCTTTGATCGGCTTTAACTAAATGGCCTTTGATCGGCCCAATGTTCAAAGGAGCCTTTGATTGTTCCAACTAAATGGCCTTTGATCGGTCTGGCTTTTAATCAGCCCAACATTCAAAGGAGCCTTTGATCAACTCCGACTGTATGGCCTCTATTAGCCCACCCTTTATTGGCCAACATTCGGAAGGGCCTTTGATCGGCTTCGACTACATGCCTTTAGAATCACATTTGAAGAGTCTTTAATGGGCTTCGACTAATAGCCTTTGATCACCCAAATTGAAGGAGCTTTGATCGGCTCCGATAAATGCCTTTAATCCACCCAAATGAGGGCTTTTGATTAGCTCCAACTAATGGCCTTTGATCGCTTGGTCTTTGTCGGCCAACATTTGAAGAGCTTGATCGGCTCATATGGCTTAATAGCCTGAATTCGAAAGAATCTTTTGTCGACTCGATACATGGCCTTTTGTTGGTTGTTGTTCCAATGTTCGAAGGAGCCTTTGATGGCTCTAACTAAAGCCTTTGTTGGCCCAAGTTTAAGGAGCTTTGATCAACTCCAACTAAATGGCCTTTGATTGGCTCGGCCTTTGATGGCCTAAGGTTTAATGGCCTTGATCAACTCCGACTAAATGGCCTTGATTGCTCGGCCTTTGATCGGCCCAACATTGAAGGAGCCTTTGATCGACTTTGATTATATGGCCTTTATCGGCCCAACATTCGAAGGATCCTTTGATTGGCTCTGACTAAATGGCCTTTTGACCTTTAATTGGCTACTAAATGGCCTTTGATTGGCCCAACATTCAAAGGAGCCTTTGATAAGCTTCGACTATGTGGCCTTTGATTGGTATAACCTTTGATTGGCCCAACATTCGAAGGAGCTTTTGACCAGCTCCGACTACACGACCTTTGATCGGTCCGACCTTTGATCGTCCCAACGTTCGAAGGAGCCTTTGATTGGCTTTGACTAAATGGCTTTTAATCGGCCCAACCTTTGATCGGCCCAATGTTTGAAGGAGCCTTTGATAAGCTCTAACTACATGGCCTTTGATCGGCCCAACATTCGAAGGACCATTTGATCGACTTTAACTAAATGGCCTTTGATCGGCCTAGCCTTTGATTAGCCCAACGTTCGAAGTGTCGTGCAGGATCCTTGACGTTGTTGAGGCTGAAGCAATAGTGGGGTGCGCCTCCTTCCTCCGAGCTTGGAGGTACGCCCCCTAAGGCACCTTGGTGTGTGAAAAAATCGGAGAGAGGGAGAGATATGGAAGAAAATGGCTTTGTTGATTTCTCACTTCTCTACTAGGATTTACAATATACAGGTATATATATATACCTATACATGGATCGAAATCCTAACCCATAAAAAATTCTCTAGGCTAACCCAGTCTGAATGCACTCATCCAAATCCTTGTACACCCATGGTCTGATCATGCACTCAATTTCATGGACCCAAATCTAATTCAAACTCTGAGTAGCCCCCATGAGACCCAAATTAGGGCCTCATGATCATGGAGGGCCGAACCTCAACCCTAGGACCAAACCGATCATAGCCCTAAGACCACACCTGTCCTAATCTCCTAGAGCCAATACTTTGACTCCACCAATGACCTTCCAAGACTTGGGAGCACCACTAATCTTAACAATCTCCACCTTGATGCTCCTAAGCCTTAGCAAACCCTGCGTGAACCATCTGCACTATCCTGCTGCCTCAAGAGCTGACAAACTCCCATCGAAGCCACCTCGCCTCCTTAGCTGCAATACCGACCTATGCTCCACAGCCCCTAAGACTCGTGCTCCACCACACTTCCTGGCCTCGAACTGATGTCCTCCTACTCTGATCCTGTGGCTGCAATACCGACCCATGCTCTACAACGCACCCAAACAGCTCATTGTGCAAACTCTAACGCCTTTGCTAATCCTCTTCAGCTGCTATGCACCTGGAGACCTTTAGGATGACCGCCTCCATAGCTGAAGACCTAGCTTGCTCCTTCACATCATACTGGATTGTAGGATCCCTTCTGCTTAGCAGCTGCATCACCTTCCCTAGACTTTCCTAGAGAACCTACAGCATTCCTGCACCAGCACATGCTGTACCATCTGACATGATCTCCTCAGAACTATGCCTGTCCACCTGCACGTACCGCTCCATCTAGAACTGTGCATCACCGGTGCTGATGCTAGGATATCGATCCTCCTGCACCCCTCCGCTCTAAACTCATGCTAAATTTTTTCTCCACTTGTGAAGCCACCATTTCGAAGCTCCACCTATGAAGCCACATTTCTGGAGCTCCATTTATGAAGCCACCACTCTGGAGCTCCACCTAATCCAAAGTCTATCTGATGCTGCAGAAAAATTTGATTCTATCATCGAGTCACCTGAGGCCAACCATCCAAAACTGCACTGCTAGGCCTACCGCTGCACCTCGTACACCATCACTGCTCCTTCAGACTCTTCACATTCCATGGATTCCATCGAAGCTATCTTGAATACCTTCGCAATCTACAGGCACCTCCGAAACCTCTGGAAGTTCATCCAACTCCTCTAACTTAGCGACTAAATCCTAGAAAATTCCATCCTGGCACTTCTACTCTTCTACCTTTGCACCAACCATCACTTTAATTATGCTCAGAGGAATATCCTCCACCTGAATCGCAACTCTTCTTGATGCCCCTGCGAAAAAACCTGATCTAACCCTAACACTCTCTACTGAGATACCTTCCTCGATTATTGCACCGCTGAGTCTCTCTCAATCTCTGTGCCTTTAGAATAGTGCTACTACAGCACTCCAGCACTCTCTGTCTGTTCTCTACACTGCTCTACAATCATCCAATTCTAACTTGCTAGATCTCTATGGATCATCCATCTTCATCATCCTGAAGACTCCAAACAATCGCACTATTGAATGCACCTTAACTATTTTTCACAGGCTTTTATTAGACTAAATAGTTGCTTTCTATCTCGATTTCGAGCTCTTGAGTAACTTCTCTTCTAACACGTTAAATAAAAAATTATTAATAATTTAATTTTTATATATTTTTATTTTTAACATCATGCGAAAATATGAAGCTGAGAAGAATAACCACGAACGATAGCATAAAAATAAAAAATCTCCAAAGTAGTTTTGATTTTTTTTTTTTTTAATTCACTCTCCTGGAACTTTCCAGGCTTTTTTTTCGGTTCCTCCCTCCTCCCGTCCAAAACTAGACCAGACCGCCGCCGCCTCCATGGAACGCCGCCGACCAACCTCCACCCGTGCGACCACCGAATCCGAGCGCCGCCATCATTGGATCGCCACTGCAGCTCATCACTGTCGCTGTTCGCGGCCCGCCATCGCCGGATCCGAGCTCCACCATGCTGGATCCTACGCATCGAGAGGAAGAGGATGGCCCGCGCCATCTCGCTGGCTCGGATTCGCGCACCACTACCGGATCTGGGCGCGCCACCACCGGATCGGTGCTCCCCGACCGGATCCCAAGCTTCTGTTGCGCCTTCTCGTGCCACCGCCGCTGGATCTGAGCTCTGCCCGCACGCCATCTCGCTGGCCGCCGCTGCGTCATGCCGTCGCTGCCACCATTCATGTTCCACTGCCAGATCGACGCGCCATGGCCTTGGAGACGGATCCCCTACATGACCACCATGTTCCGATCGACGGCATCGATGCCGGCGTCGCTCGAAAGGGGGAGATCATGACCCAATCTCCCCTGCTCCTTCTGCCCCCATGGCCAGCTCCCGCTGCACGCGCGCCTGCCGGCCGCGTCCCACCAGCCGCCGCCGCGGGGTTTGCTCGCCTCAGCTCGCATGCACGCACGCTACCATGCCCCACCGCCTGAGACAACGCCGCCGCCGTCTGTGATGTTCCTAGAGGAGAAGACCCGTGCTGCACCTTCCGAATCGACCGTCCTGTACGCGATCGCCAACGGACCGCCCGCCTGCGGAAACTCCACCGCACGCCACGATCTGCCACCAGATCGTCGAAAATGGCCGCCAATCATCGGGATCGATGCCGGTTCACTGATTTTTGGCTTCTAAGCCTGTGATCGGTGGCTAATCGCCGGCCGCCAAGAAAAAAAAAAAAAAAAAGGGGGTCCTGCCAGTCCAAAAAATAATATTTCTTTTTTTTTGCGTTCTTTCGTTGAATCTTTTCCTTCCTACATCTATTTTTCCTTCACACGAATCCCGAATCTGTTCTTGCAAGATCTTCATCTTCTTGACAAGCTCTGAGTTGGAGGCAGGGCATCTTGGCATATATATAAAAAAAAAAAAAAGAGAGATATGGAAAAAAATAACTTTACACTGGGATTAATAATATATATATATATATATATATATATATATATATATATATATATATATATATATTTTGATTGAAATTTTAATTTATAAATAATTTTTTAGGCTAACCTACTTCGAATGCACTTTTTTAAACTCATGTACACTCATGATTTGATCATGCATTCAATCGGGCGGATTCAAATTTGGTCCAAACTCTGAGTAGATTTTATGAGATCCAAATTAGAGCCTCATGATCGTGGAGGGCTGAATCTCCATTCTAGGACAAAATCGATCCTAACATTAGGATCATATTTATCCTAGTCTCTTGGAGTCAACATCCTAAGTTCTTCAATAGCCTCCCGAGACTTGGATGAAGGAAAGCTAGTAGGGTTCTAAGCATGCTTTTCAAAAAAGGACAGCAGGAGTTAAATTAATCTACATTAATTTATAGCATGCAATGATTTAATCATAAAAAATCATACTTAGGATTTTTGATATGTTAATATGTATTAGAAAAATAAAATATAATCAATCAGTAAATCATATTCACTAACTGATCAAAGTTCAGATCATAATATTTTTACGTGGGTAGATGAACATCGCAATTTGGATCCACTAGAAAATTCTTCCATCGTGCTGTAGTCATACACATATTCAATCTTTATGGTGAGTCCACATGGAGCCTCTGATCCTGATCAGTTCCTTCGGAGTGCTAGCTCCTCTTCAGGGCCTTCGATAGTAGATCTTTGTCAATCCAATCGATGATTTGCTTCTCTCTTTCGGATGCTCTAAAAAACAAAAGATGCAAAGAAGGATGACGAGATGCTGGTGAAGGCCAATGGAGGTCCGACACTCAAACTCTCCATCCAAAACCAAGAGTCCCCACTCTTGGATTTCTGCGCTCACCCTCTTGATCTCTTTTTCCCTTTCGAAAGAACCTCATGCCCTGAAGGAGATGCGGCCCTCTCTCTCTTTGATTTCTATCTCCCAGAAATGCCACAAAGACCCTCTCCTTCTCTCCTTTTCTCTCACAAAGAAACCTTCTCATATCCCTCCAGTCTTCTCACGTAAACTCATGCACACCCATCTAAAAATACTTTTAAATGGGCCATAATAGAGAGGAGGGGCATGGAGTATGGATAAGATGAGGAGGTTTGGGTTGTCTAAAGTACTCCTACTTGAATTCAAAATTCAGTAGGATTCCCAATAACTTCCAACACCATCTCCAAGAGGTTGATGCCTTCTGCGCACCCACACCCAAATCGCACAAAGAAATCAGCATGAGAGAGTGGTGTTTACTGCATAGAGATGCGGAAGAGATGGAGTTGGGAGGTTTCAATCAAACCAACCAATATTAGTTAAATTCAAAATTCAACTTGCTCTAATCTGATCCAATACTTGGACCAGGTCAATGTGAGATAAGAGAGGGGGCGTAGAAGGCTTTTTGGTGTGAGAATTCCTACCAACATTCCCAATATGCATGGAGAAAAGGAATGGGTCAAAGAGGGTGGTGTAGGGAGTTTAGGGAGTTCTTAATTTAAACTTTCTTTGAACAAGTCAAATTGGTTTCAATTAAACCAATAATTCTAGACCTAATTAGATTAGATCAAATCTAATCAAATTAGGCTTAACCCAAAAAAAATAATTCTAAATCAAATTAAAAATTAATTAGGTTCAGATCCTGTTCAAATCAGAATCGAATCTTTCTTTGCGATTAGGTCATCACATGATCTGATCGGATCAAACCTAATTGAATCAAATTCAATTAGATTTAATCAAATTCTCATCGCTCAATCAAATTGAGCTAATCAGCAATCTAATTGCTGAAGAAAAAATTTTATTTTTTGGATCAGATTCGTTTAGATCTGATTTGATCAAAAGAAATATTTTAAAATTTTTCTCTTAAATCTAAATCAGATCTGATATTTTTCAGATCTGATTTGATGAATCTAATAAAATAAAATAAAATAAAATAAATTTAATTTAATTTATACCTTATTCTTAGGTAATCTTATTATCCTGTGATGATCCTGCTAATTTGCTGAGGTTCTGGATGCAGCCATGCAATCGCTTGGCTTATACCAGTATCCACTCGAGCAGGATCTGGAGATCTTCTCTTTTTTAATCTTTTCTTCAAAGATCGGGATCTGATCTTGAAGATCTTCAAAATAATTTTTAAAGATCCGTTGTCATCTCTTGCAGCTGTGCTGTCTTCTTTCTTTCTTGTCACTTTTCTCTTGCCTGGATCGCACCAAACTTGAGCCCAAAGCCTCTTAAATGTGGAGAGGAAAGAGAGGATCAGAGGTAGGTATGGAAGAGAGGGAAGAGGGCTATATGGCATGGGCAAGGGGAGAGCTCTCTCAAACCTAGGAGTAGACAGATTTTATATAGACCCTGCTACGCCATGCAGTGCCACATCATCCCGGCCGATCATGTCTCTACATGCAATCAGATCTAAATTTGATTGGTAGGATGACATCACATGATCCAATCAGATGAGAGACCCTCTCAAACATCCTTAGGTGGTGCCAAGATCGATCAAAGTAGAGTCTTTGGCGCCACCTTATTTGATACCATGAAGATGGGACTCCAGGCATCATTATCCTTGGGTGCACGCCTTCCTAGGCATGCGCCCCCTCCTTTCTTCTTTCTAGCAAGGGGACAAGAGGTAAAATATCTCTTCTATGGGCGCATGATACATAGGCAGATGTCTAAGTGTCAAAGATTAATGTTTGAGCAAAGTTAAAAGACAAAAATTAGCAGATGATGAAAAATGGTAGGTGTTATTTTAAATTTATCTCATAAATTAAGATAATCCTTCTCTGATCTGGACAAACTCCAGTTAGACCAAGTAAAGATACCTAAGTTAGCCCAAATATATTTGGCTCAGTCGAGATAACTTTTGATGATTGTTGAAGAAGAACATTAGGCTTAATCGTGTGCTAGCATGATTTTTTTGAATCTAATTGAATCTAATTCAAATCAAGTGAACTGAATTAGTCCAATTGATGATATCTAGATCCAAACCTTTATTTGTGTGATCCAGTTAGGTTTAGTTCTATATGGTAATGAGATATGTCGCGATCTCTATCATGGACATCATCGAAACACCTTTCGATGGATCAAAATTTTTATGATTCAGACAACTAGAATGATCGATCATCCAAATTATTCTAATTGCTCCCAAAATCCATCAGTGACATCTAGCAGTATATGGTGGCAATCCATCATAACTGAAAATAAACCTCTCGATGTAATTATCTGTGTGATTAAGTTCTTCTATCTTGAGCTCTAATCGGATTAGGGTTAAGGTGAACTCATCAAACCCTAATTTTCGTCATATGAATTAATCATTTGGTTCAAATCCAATGTGAAAATCTTAATAGAAACTCTTTCTATTATTTCACTCTGCCATGGCCATGGGCTTATGAATTTGATTCTTGTGATCATCATAGGACTGCTCCTCATTAACTGAGGTAGATAGATTCCCTCTTGGTGCAATCCAATTTCTATAATGGACATGCTATAGCTAACATACACTTCAGAATTCTGAATGGTTGGAAGACCGAGTCATGGTCTAGTCAAACTATAACACCCTCAAGGTGAACTGTCGATGCACCTCAGATTAAAGAATCAGACACACCACTACAGCTTCAAGCTAGTCATCAATGAGAAGATAGACTTCCTAATGACTACTCGAGGTGGTCACACTCAGTGCCCTCGTTCTCGAACGAGTATTTATACTCTCACTCTGATGTCTCTACACCATAGACTTAAGATTCATCTACTATAAAGAAGCGATTGTACACCAACTTTCTGGATCAATCACCATCCTTATGATGATCCGACGGTCATGAGCATTTTATGAGTTAATAATGAAAATTCATGTCTTAAATTTTCAACTCTTAAAAATAAGAATTATCATTGCCATTAACTAAAGGGATGTATTATAGACACTAAATACACATTATGATAGAGAATAATTTAGTATTATTTATAGTCAAAATTATAATTTTGCCCTTAGAAGTGTATAATAAGTATCAACCAATTCTGGCTTATAGGACATACATATCTAACAAACTTTCACTTGACCTAAAGCCAATTGGCTACAATTTTGAGTCCCATCTTCTCAAGGTGGGCTTCGATCTTCTACTGATCCAATGACTTTTTAAGTGGATCTACCGCATTGTCTGTGGAGTCGACTCTCTTGACCCCGATGTAACCCTTTTTGAGGAAATCGCGGATGAGATGGTATCACCGCTCGATGAGCATGGATTTATAGTGAGACCTCGGCTCCTTGGCTAGGGTTATGGTGCCATTGTTATCACAGTATAGAGAAATGGCGTCTGATGGCATCACTTTGATCTCTATGGTAAATTTCTTATACTAGAATGCCTCCTTCATAGCTTCTGATGCAGTGATGTACTCTGCTTCCATGGTGGAATCTGCTATCACTATCTACTTGAAACTCTTCCAACTGACAGCACCACTATTACATACAAATAGATTTTCAGATGTTGACTTTCGATCATCAACATCGGATATAAAATTCGAGTCTGTATACCCCGGAACTTGGAGTTCTTCATTACCAAAAACCAACAACATTTCCTTAGTTCTTCTTAAGTACTTAAGGATACACTTCACAGAAGTTCGGTGTTCTTTGCTTAGATTCAACTGATATCTGCTCGTGATACTCACAGCATGGGCTTTATTAGGTCGTATACATAACATGGCATACATGAGGCTCCCTATTGCTAAAGCATAAGGGATCTTGCTCATGCATTTTATCTCCTCAGGTGTGCTAGGGCATATCTTCTTGAAAAGATGAATGCCATGTCTGAAGGGTACTAAATTTCTCTTGGAGTTTTCCATGCTAAACCTCTTTAGCACTTTCTCTATATATATCTTCTGTGAAAGCCCTAGCATCATATTCGGTCTATCTCTATAGACCTTAATTTCTAGAATAAAGGATGCTTCTCTTAGATCTTTCATGGAGAATTCTTTGGATAACCATATTTTAATTATGGTCAACATGGGAATATCATTTCCAATAAGGAGGATATCATCTACGTACAATACGACGAAGATAATAGCACTTCTACTGATCTTTTTGAAGACACATGGTTCCTCCTCATTTTTGATGAAATCAAATAATTTGATCACATCATTAAAATGAGTATTCCAGCTTTGAGATGCTTGCTTAAGTCCATATATGAATCGTTGTAGCTTGCATACTTTATGATCAGCATCACTGAATGTGAAACCTAGCGACTGTTTCATACAGATATCTTCCTCAAGATATCCATTTAAGAATGCCATTTTCACGTCCATTTGCTATAGCAACAATCCTTGCTCCATTTTCAACGCATAGGATCATCTCACCATCCCTCAGCCTCCTGCTATCCTCAAGATCCTACATGAAAGTGCACAAATAAGCACTAGAACCAGAGTCAAGCACCCAACTGGATGCAAAAGAAATCGTAAGGTTAGACTCAATAATGAGCATACCTCCAGAAGGGCCTGCCTCCTTATTCTTTAGGGTGGCCAGGTAAGTAGGGTAGTTTTGCTTTCAATGGCCGTTAGTGTTGCAATGAAAATACTTTTCTTTATCAGCGGTCTTCTTCTTCAGCTCTACCTTCTTTTTTTTTCCTCCTTCCACCTTCTGCTTTTTTACAGACTTCTTCTTCTTTCCAAAAGACTTTCTCTTGGAAGAAGTCTGTTCCATAGCAAGCACTGAGCCTTTAGAACCTTTCATGGAAAGCTCAGTAGTAACCAGCATGTTCATAAGCTCGGTCAGAGAATTTTGAAGTTTATGCATATGATAGTTCATGATGAACTGCCCATATGCATCAGTCAAGGATTGTAGAATTATATCATTCTCAGATATAGGAATTAAAGCTTCTCAGCTCTTAATCCTTGATCATCATTAGACATAATCTTGATGCTGCCCATCACGTATTTTAGTCTTGAATAGTTATTTAGTGACTTGATACTTAGCTGCGTGACTCTATTCACCAAACATCTCTTGTAGGTGAGTCAACATTTAGCTAACAATCTTGATATCTTCATGTTGGCGCTGAAGCTCATCAGACATCAAGCCCAACATATAGTATCTAACCTTATTATCTTCATTCGTCCACTTATCAAGAGATGCTCTCTATTCAGTAGATGGACGAGGTGGTAAGGTGGGGGGGTCCTGATCCAATACATGAGTTAACTTCTCAAAATTCAAAATAATTTTAAAGTTTCAGAGCCAATCCTTGTAATTGGGTCCAGTCAGTCTATAGGTGTCCAGGATACGTGCTAGTGGGTTGGAGACATATTTTTCTGTAAAAAGTCAAAGTTTCTAATTAGATATTGTAATTAAGATTTGATCAATTTATTTAAAAATTTTATTTTTAAATAAATTAACTCTCACTATTTTCTTGGATCTGTACACTTGCTCTGTAGAGATGCGAAAATCTTCATGATTAATGATTTCTAGTGGGTGGTGCGATCCCACCAACTGACTCATCACCTCACCTAATAGTTATTGATGATAGGTTAGCCAATGGGTGAACAACTCTTGTTCAATGATTCTCTAATCATGGTGCATCCAAACTTGGTCTCTAATTCATGAATCTCACTATACCCAAAATATTGATCCACTTCTTAGTTAAGTCAGACCCACCATTTGCATAGATTGGATTTCTAATTAGATTTTTTATCATATCCAAAATATTGGACCCAATCCATCCTCCAGCCCATAGCATCTAATGCCTAATAGACATGGTTGCATCTTTTCGATGCAACTAAACCACTGTAACCAGCCGAGAATAATCAATCCCGGGAAGGGTCCGCACATTTATAATTATGAAAGATCTTAGACTTAATCTTTTCTTAGGGAGATTTGATTTAGGTCTCATTAAACTAGACTTATAATAGCTATAACAATTATGACTAACCTAGTGACATGGATTAGCTCAAATTATTAACCATCTTAGATCAGGACTGGATCGACAAATAGGGCAAGGTAAGTGAGACTGGTAGAAGGGATATGCCATTAACTCGATAAGAATGCATTTGAATCGAGTAGCTCCTAATTAAAAATTTATCGATCATATCTGCCAAACTTACCTTAGATACCAAATTATTGAGCCAGAACCAATCAGGTTAGCCTACAATCCAAACTCTAACCACTGAGCCTAATTAGGTCTTAGCTTAATTGATCACTCACGTGACTCAATCTTGATCCAGACTTAATCCTATTAGGCCGATCAATTTAAGCACTCTTGATCCCATCTAACCAACTCTTGATTCGGTTTGATCAACCGCTTAGACCTAATTGAGCTACCCCAGTCCGAACCCAATTTTATGAATATATCTTAAATCTAAAAATTCTTAATTTTTAGACTTAAAATATTTCATAATCTTAATTCTCAATTAAGTTTAGGATTCATAAATAAAACATGTAAATAAAATCCTAGGGTTTTAGAATCTAGGATTTTATAGAAAATAAGTTTTTGGATTTCTAATTAAGGACGAACGTGCAGCACCCCTACACATCATTAGAACACCCCATCGAATGAAAGAAGAGGGCATTTAAATCCTACTTTATTCTTATGACTGGATGACCAAGGGGAACGCCTTAATCAAAAATATGAAAACTACAAAACTAGTTAGATTTACATCATATATCTCATATATAAAAATTGATCTAACTATAAACATATTTTGCATACATCTCATATCTTATATCATGCATGTTTTCATATCTAAATTATCTTATAATTATCTAAAAAATTAAATTTAAATTAATTATATTAAAATTAATTTTATTCTAGATAATTATGTAGAACTATTCTACAATTAGTCTAAACATGCATTCATCATATCTCATATGAACCAAAAATTAAATAATTTTATTTTCTATTTTTTAGATCTTATTATAATATTTATAATATTAAAAAATAATAAATAAATAAATTTAAAAATTATAACTTAATTAAATTAAATTATGATCATGCAAGACTATACATAGAACAATCCTATTCTACAACTAGTCATGCATCTTGTACAACTTAGATCTAAATTATTTAATTTTTTATTTTTTTTTGATTTCAGATCTAATCACATCTCATGTGACATCTAAAATTATCTAATTATTAAATCAAAATTAAATTAAAATTAGATCTAAATTATTTATGGGGAACCTAGCTCTGATTTCAGTTGAAGAAAAAATCCTATTTTTTTGATTAGGTTCATTCAGATCTGATTTAACCAAGAAAAATATTTTAATTTTTTTTAGATCTAAATCAGATCTGATACTTTTTAGATTTGATTTGATGAATCTAATAAAATAAAATAAATTTAATTTAATTTAATTTACACCTTATTCTTGGATAATCTTATTAACTTGTGATGATCTTGCTGATTTGTTGAGGTTCTGGATGCAGCCATACAATCACCTGGCCTCTACTGATATCCACTCGGGCAGGATCTAGAGATCTTCTTCTTCTTACTTTTTTTTTCAAAGATCAAATCTGGATCTAATCTTGAAGATCTTCAAAATAATTTTTGAAGATTCGATGTCATCTCTTGCAGTAGTGCTGCCTTCTTCCTTTCTTATCGTCTTTCTCTTGCCTGGATCGCACCAAACTTGAGCCCAAAATCTCTTGGGCATGGAGAGGAGAGAGAGGATCAGAGGTGGGCATGGAATAGAGGAGAGAGGGCTATGTGGCGTGGGCAAGGGGAGAGCTCTCTCAAACCTAAGCACAGACAGGATTTATATAGCCCCTACTGCGCCATGCAGTGCCATATCATCCCAGCTAATCATGTCTCTACGTACAATCTGATCTAAATCTGATTGATGGGATGATATCACCTGATCTAATCAGATAAAAGTTCCTCTCAAACATCCTTAGGTGGTGCCAAGACTGATCGAAGTAGAGTCTTTGGCGCCACCTTGTTTGATACCATGAGGCAATCTAGAGTCCCATCTGTATGGGACTCCAGGTGTCATTATCATTGGGCACATGCCTCCCTAGGCATGCACCCCATCCTTTCCTTTTTCTAGCATGGGAATAAGAGGTCAAATCTCTCTTCTATGGGTGCATGACACATGGGCAGATATCTAAGTATCAAAGATCAATGTTAGACCAAAGTCAAAAGACAAGAATTAACAGATGATGAAAAATGATAGGTGTTGTTTCAAATTTATCTCATAAATTAAGACAATTCTTTTCTAACCTAGACAAACTCTAGCCAGACCAAGTAAAGATACCTAAGTTAGCACAAACACATTTGTCTCAATCGAGATAATTTTTGATGATTGTTGAAGGAGAACATTAGGCTCAATCATGTGCTAGCATGATTTTTTTGAATCTAATTGAATCTAATGCAAATCAATTGAATTAGATTAGTCCAATTGATGATATTCAGATCCAAACCCTTATTTGTATGATCTAGTTAGATTTAGTTTCGTATGATAATGAGATATGTTACAATCTCTATCATCGACATCATCGAAATAACTTTCGATGGATCAGAACTTTTTTGATTCAGACAACTAGAATGATCGATCATCCAAATCATTCTAATTGCTCCCAAAATCCACCAATGACACCTAGCAGTATATGGTGGCAATCCATCAGAACTAAAAATGAACCTCTTGGTGCAGTTACCTGTATGATTAAGTTCTTCTATCTTGAGCTCCGATCGGATTAGGGTTAAGATAAACTCGACAAACCCTAATTTTCATCATATAAATTAATTATTTGATTCAAATCTAATATGAAAACCTTAATAGAAACTCTTTTTATTATTTTACTCTGCCATGGCCATGGGCTTATGGATTTGATTCTCGTGATCATCATAGGACTGCTCCTCATCTACCGAGGTAGATAGATTTTCTTTTGGTGCAATCCAATTTCTATAATGGATATGCTATAGCCAACAGATACCTCAGGATTTCGAATGGCTAAGAGATTGAGTCAAGGTATAGTCAAACTATAACACCCTCAAGGTGAACTGTTGATGTACCTCAGGTCAAAGAACCAGACACACCACTACAGCTTCGAGCTAGTCATCGACGAGAAGGTAGACTTCCTAATGACTGCTCGAGATGGTCACGCTCAGTGCCCTCGTTCTCTAATGAGTATCTGTACTCTCGCTCCGGTATCTCTACACCATAGACTCAAGACTTATCTACTATAAAGAAGTGATTGTACACCAACCTTTCAGATCAATCTCCATCCTCATGATGATCCTACAGTCAGGAGTATTTTATGAGTTAATAATGAAAATTTATGTCTTAAATTTTTAACTCTTGAAAATAAGAATTATCATTGCCATTAACTCAAGGGATGTATCACAGACACTAAATATATATTATGATAGAAAATAATCTATTTTATTATTTATAGTCAAAATTATAATTTTGTCCTTAGAAGTGTATAACAACTATCAACCAATTCTGGCTTCTCATACTATACATGGATGACATCGTCTTAATTGAAAATGATATTTCCATATTGACATTTATCAAAATATGGTTGTCGAAAGAGTTCGCTATGAAAGACCTAGAAGAGGCATCCTTTATTCTAGGAATTAAGATCTATAGGGATAGATTGAATAGGATGCTGAGTCTCTCACAAAGGATATACATAGAGGAGGTGCTGAAGAGGTTCAAAATGAAAAACTCCAAGAAAAAATTAGTACCCTTCAGATATGGCATTTATCTCTCTAAGAAGATGTGTCCTAACATACCTTAGGAGGTTGAATGCACGAGCAAGATCCCTTATGCTTTAGCAATAAGGAGCATCATACATGCCATGCTATGTACACGACTTGATATCGCTCAGGCTGTGAGTGTCATGCGTAAATATCAGTCAAATTTAGACGAAGAGCACTGAACTTTTGTGAAATGTATCCTAAAATACTTAAGAAGAACTAAGGATATATTTCTGATCTTTGATAATGGAGAACTCTAGATCTAGGATATACAGACTCAGACTTTATATCTAACATAAATGATTGAAAGTCGATATCTGATAGTTTATTTGTGTGCAATGATAATACAGTTAGCTAAAAGAGTTTCAAACAAAACATGATAGCAGACTCCATTATAGAAGCAGAATACATTGCTACATCGAAAGCTGCGAAGGAAGCTGATGAATACAGTAGATATGACATAAAAAGTATTAAATTTATACTATTTAATCTCTATTATTTTATATTTAATGCTTTGTATGCTCTTTTGCAGGAATTATTAAGAAGTATTCACCAATCAACAAAAACACCAAGTTTGTGGACATTGTGGGCATTAGTTGGATGCGGGCTCAAGGGGCATATAAGATGTGTACGGACTCATACGGTGTATGACATGTCATGGGAGTGGAGACCCACGCTAGCTGTGGAAGCTGGGCTTGGGTGGGGATGCTTATGGTATTAAAATAAAACAAGAAAATGTTGGCATGAACATTCAAAGAAAGGAGGGACCCATGGGCTTTGTGCTGTGTATTAATTGCATGAATTGGGAGGTCAATGTTAGCTAGAAAAGGAGTCTTGCACTGGGATGTGGATGTGGCTGTGACGCAAGTGGGAGCAAGCACAACTTTGGATGCGCTAAGGGTGCAAGATGCGCGGGAAGAAAAGATACGGCACGCACGGAAGCAAATAAGTAAATATGAAAAATAATTATTATTTTGGAGAAAGAATTTAGATTGCAAGCTTCTTATTTTTTTAATCTTAACATTCTAAATCTTTTTTTATCTCTTCATCTCATCCATCAATCTTCTAATTTTTATTTATTTTTTTAGTCTTACATCTAAAAACTATGTAAAACTCCTTCCTCTTAACACTCATAAAAAGGCTGTTATACCTCCACCTTAGAGACCATCCTAAATTTTTTTCTAGAATCTTATATAGAGAAAGAGGAAAAAATTACTCCATGAACAGCTAGACTAGTAGTCGAAAGGGGAGAAAAAATTTTATAACGATACAGAGCAGATTTATTATTCTAAACTTTCTTATATTTCTTTTATATGTAATAAAAATTATGCTTTTTTTAAAATTATCATGAGTTCTTTAATTGCATATTTTTATATGCTTTCTTATTAGATTAATATTAAGAATAACTTTTGCTTTTCGGAGACGTGCCGTGATCTACGGGTATGGAGCGTATCGAGAAAAGAAAAATTGTTTACCTAGTACTTTTCGGAGAAGCACCATGATCTACAGGTACGGGACATGCCGAGAGAAGACAGGTATTTTTTTCTAAGATTAATCATAACTATATATAAAAAAAAAATGCAATTCTATTAGTGCAAAATTAATTCAAAACTCTTGAAATCTTTATTTACTAATTATCATGATTTTAGGATAGTTTATTTTCTAAATCAAAATAAATCTTCTTTTTTATTTTGCAATCTCAACTTAACCCAAGATTTCTGAAGATACGATCTTGACTCACCCTACTTACATAGTAAGTAGAGTTATTTTTGATGCTATCAACGATTACGTATCAAATTTTGGAACCATTGCCGAAGATCTTGACATGATTGATTTTTAAAAAAATTAAAAAAATTAAAAAAATACTTTTCAATTTTTATTTCTCGTTTTAAATTTTTTATTACTTTCTAGTTAGATAACCTTATTTTCATAATTAAATAATTACTTTATTTTACATAACTAATTTATGGCTTTTTAATCTTAGGGATTTTCTGCTTTCTATAGTTTAGATTAATTTACTGCTTTTTATATAGCATAGTGATTTATTATTTTTTAAACTTAATCACTTAATTTTTTATCTTGCAAAATCAAAAAAAATCAAAAAAATATAAAAGATAATACTATAAATCCTTTAAAAAAAAATTGCCACTGATATTTCATAATACTTAACTAAGATAGCGTAACCTCAAATATAAAAAAATTTAACTTGATTGGATATCTTACTTCTTTGCATTATATCTCCATAATTAACTTTAAGGGCATAACATATTAACCAAGATAAGATAGAGATTTGATCACCCTTTCTTAGCCCATAAATCACTTTCTTGCATCTACATAACCCAGACCTTAATCTAAAATTAATAAGACATTGACCCCTAAGAATTTCGAGCTCAATAGGATAAGTGATCCTAAGAGTTGGACCGAGTTAGACTTAGTCAGTTAGCTGGTGTCTAGGCAAGTGATTTATGGGATGACTAAGCCTAAAGGAAGGTGGTTTATAATTGATTTTATTCACTGACCTAGCTAATTTAATTTGTGTCTAAGGAAAGCAACAAGGGAACTCCCACCGATCTTACACTTATCTGATCAATTGGTTGGTCAAGCTCTAACTTGAAGGACTTGAAGGCTAACTTGGAATAGTTAGGAGCTGTCTAGAACTAGGATAACCTTAGAATAGAGAGTCTACTGTGTGCTAACTTGATTGCAATTAACATCAAAATTAAATTCTCTTCTTTCTCTTATTAGCTTCAGAACTCCTTAGATTATCTTCTTTAGAACTCTTTCTTTCCCTCTTCTTTTATTATTAAAATAATAATAATAATAATAACTTGAACAAAGATTTATTCTGAATTATAACTATAAGGGTGTATACTTGGTCGTAAATCATTACAACTAGAAATCCAATATTTAGACCCTAAAATAGAATGAACTATCAGAGCTATTTGAGCTAAAATCATGGACCGCAAACACGAGATAGATCCACCACACCAATTGAAGGAGTACTTCACTCGTTCATCATATACCTACTCTCCATGTATCCAAGTATTTCCTATAGAAGCAACTCAATATGAGATTAAGTCTAGCATCATTCAAATATTACCATCTTTCTATGGACTTAGTAATGAGGATTCGTACAAACATCTGGATGAATTTCTTAAGATATGTTCTACTATCAAAATTCAAAATTTCTAAGATGAAGTCCTTAGGTTGAAATTATTTTCCTTTTCACTTAAAGACAAGGCCAAATACTGATTACATTCATTAGATTTTATGACTATGTCAACCTGGGACCAATTACAAAAAGAATTTCTTAAGAAATATTTTTTAATTAAAAAAATAAATAAAATTAGAAAAGTCAAAACTAGTTTTTTCCAATTAAAGGGAGAGATGTTCCATAAAACTTTTGAAAGGCTTAAAGACCTCATCTGCAAGTGTCCACATCATGCTATACCCAAATGGTGACTGATCCAGTACTTTTATGATAGATTATTAGAAAAATATAGATAAATGGTTGATTCTTCCTGTGGTGGGACATTCATGCTTAAAAGCGAGCAAAAAGCCTAGCAGTTATTCAAGACCCTGAGTGAAAATTCTTTACATAATATGTCTGCCATGTCTAGAGAAGCTCCCAGGTTAGGATCCAAAAGTGGTGGAATGTATGAAGTAAGCCACTCCGTAGACATCCACAGCAAGGTGGACACACTATCCCAGAAGTTTGATCGACTACTGCAAGTTGGTCACACCTCTTTCCTATCTGTATAGTCATAAGATGTTTGTAATATGCTTGAGTCCTACTCACACTATTAGTGATTACCCAGCAAGCCATCAATTTTCTGAGCTTGTACAGGAGCAAGCCCACCAAGCCCAAACTCATACTATTCCTAGACCAGGAAATGACCCTTATTCCAACACGTATAATCCTGACTAGAGAAATCATCCAAATTTCTCTTGGAAGCCATAACCTATGGTCAACCTAGCTTCCCACAGACCTAATTATCAAGGGATGCAGTTCAAGAACACATCATACCTTCAGTATCAAGATGCCGCTTAATCTTCTCCTAGCAACAATAGTTCTAATTTTGAGAAGAAGGTTCTACATATAAGAAAACATGCAGGGTTTCATGCATAGGTTTCAAAATTTTTTCGAAATTAAAACAGCAGAAGACATAGCTTAAATATTTTAATCTACAATATGCATGTAATCAAATTACAAAATTCTACATCAAGGATCTATAACATATTATGATATATTCTTAAATTTGAAAATAAATCAAGCATGATTGGTATTGATCAAATCAATACATAGATCTAGAATAATTCTAGATCAAACCCTAGATCGCATCTAGGTCATCAAGAGATCAGATCTCTTATCTTTGCATGGGTCGAGAACTCCATGGTTGATTTTTATTATTGCCTTTAGAGATGCACACGCGTTTGGCCTCTACAGGTGATCCACATGAGTCTGTAATATGATCAGAGGTACGTCAAATAAAAATTCACTCAAAGTGCTAGCTTCTCATAAATTTCTTCTAATGGTCAATCAAAAATATATTCTCTGGATCTCTTGGACACTCCAAGAGATGAAGAATATGAGGAAAAATAAGAAAGAAATCCAACCCTTGAATCTTTCATAAATCAAAAAATAAAAATAAGAAAAATAAATCCTAAGAGAAGATAAATCTTCTCCTTCAAGACATCAACGATTGATGTCCTGAAAACATCTCTATGCTAGGACAAGAGAAAACCTTCTCCTCTAGATTTTTTCTATGTTTCTAGATCTAACATCTCTGATTTTTACTCTTAAAAATTTTCATAAAAATAAGAAGAAAAAGATTTCTCAAAGAAATTCTAAGAGAAGACCTTTCTTCTCTTCTCCTTCTCTTATCCGGACATGATCAGATCATGTCCAAAGATTATCACTATGCTTCAATGCCTTGAAGCACGGATCTATCTCACTTTCTTTCTTTTAGATTTTTATCATATAAAAATCATAAATAAAATAGAGAGAGAAACACAAAAGAAAAATATAAGAAAAAACAATCTTCTCTTATCTTGTCTTCATCAAGACATCAAAGTTTAATGTCCAAAAGAAAGGGCCTTCTCCAAGATTGTTGGCGCCTCAAGTCTCCACACCCCTCCTAACTTTTCTCTGGGATTTTCCATGGAAAATTCCTAGGATTCTACATGCCAAAGCTCCACAAAAAGTGGCACCTCCTTATATATCTTTGACTAGGTCCAGACCTAGTCAAATAAGGCAACTAGCAAGGAGTTTGGGGGGGCATCCAACTCTTGGACGTCTCCCCAATAATTCTGGATGTGAGAACCAAATATTCCACACACACAAGGGAGAAAAAGATGGTAGACAAAAATTATGGCATGGGAAAAGTGGGCACACAAGAGGGGGAAGAGTTTAGGTCAAAGGGGGCTCTTCCAAGTAGGAAACAAATTCTAACTTTCTTCTAGTTTTGATCAAATCATAACAAACTCTAAAACAATCAGATATATGAGGCATGGAAGGCATCTTAGGCATGGAAATTCTCACCTAAAAAATAGGAATTAAAAGATGTGGGCATGGGCTCTTAAGCACAAGAGAAAGAGAGAAAGTCCCAGTCCAACAGGACTCCTCTTGTTTGACTAGGTCAAAATAGGTTTAAATCTAATTTAAATTTTATTTAAATTAGATTAAATGTAACCTAATTAAGGATGATCCTAGTTCAACTAAAAGTCTAATTAAATTAGATTAAATCAAGATTTATGTCTGATTTAAATCCTAAGTCAATTAGGTGCACCCAAGTTCTAGTCAAACAAGAAGTTGTTCTTTCTTACAATTGGCTTATCCAATAAATCAATCAAACTTAATCTAATTAAGTCCAAACTAATTCTAATTGAATCTAATTCAATTAGACTTGATCTCAGCCTGATTGCTCAATCAAATTGAGTTAATTAGCAATCCAATTGCTAATTAATCCTCCTGCAATACTTGCATTAGGTCAAATATCAATCGTATTGATAGTTTGACCATAAAATAATTCTCAATCATCGATTAACTATCTGATTAGATTACAAACTCTATTGTGTGTGATCTCATAGGTTCGAACCTAAATCGATAGCATAGAAACCAATTTCTATAGTAATCGAAATAATCTAGCAATGGTACCCGACGTTCGGATAGATCGAATATATGTAAAGCAACATTCTTAGAATCCTGATCCATGGTTACTGTATAATTCATCCCTATGACTAATAATGCTCAAGACAACTTTGAGTATGCTGTCAAACACTCATACAAGTCATCTTTATTGTGTCTCAAAATTTTGCAAATCCTGTGATACCTCATAAGGATTACCCAGGCTTAGGTTTTCCTAAATTGAAACATAGTGAGATATTCTCTTTTTGAATTTAATCAGGAGTGGTCCAAAGTATAGTGAGTTGCTTACAAGCCACCGTGATGATCTTAGATCGGAGGAACATTTATATCCATTAGCCTTAGCTAGCTACTCTTGATAGTAGAATGCTATATTGATCACATTCAGTAAAGATGTACTCCTACATCTCACTTGGATGCCATACCAATGTCTCCACACCACTTGATTATGAGGATAACTAACGCATATGGCATACAGCGATCTACACTCGATAAGTTATTATCCTTATTAATAACTTATCATTTGATCGTGAACAATAAATCTTTTTTTATTAATTAATTATGGTTCTAAGGACTTCATCATAATTTAGGAGTTCATTTAAGAAAGATAAAAGTTTTATGATGAATCAACCAAATAACTATTATTATTAGATAATTCATATACTAATTTCAATCATCTACCACTTAGATGATTGGCTTTAGGATATATTTTTCAACAACTCCCACTTAGATTAAAGCCAATCAGAATGATATCAAATATCCTATCTTCCATTTGAGTTCGTAGAACTCCTTAGTTCTAAGGTCTTTGCAAATGGATCAGTTAAGTTCTCCTTTTTCATCGATTTTCTAAAGATCGACGTCATCCTGATCTAAAATCAAAGATGATAGCAATGCAGAATATGCTGGTTCTTCAGTTCTTTAGTTTGAGCTATGGCTCCAGTACTATGATAGGACTGAACCATCGATGGAGGATGCCACTCCCAACCTACTAATGAACTTCAGCAACTACATAGCTTACATGGCAACATCATATGCCATGATGTACTCTACATCACTAACTGAATAGGCTACAGTATCCTGTTTGGAATCTTTCCAATAGATTGCTCCTATAATTAGGATATGATCCGATATTTTCTTGCTATCATCTTATTCTGTCTGAAATTAAAACATCCATATGTTTTAAGTCAGTACTTTCATATTTGAGTCACTGAACCTTAGTATTTTTCAAATACTTAGAGATTATCTATATAATTTTCTAGTGGCTCTTACTTAGATCAGATTGGTATCTGCTCACTACCTCTAGCGAGTATACCATGTCTAGTCTTGTACATGGAAAAATAAAATGACAGCTAAACCTTTATTTCGTGCAATGCTGGAATGTCATTCCCATTTAAGAGAATTTCATCCTCAAACAACATAGGGAATAACACTACAGAATATTTTGCTCAATTATAAATGTAGGATTTATCTTTGTTTATAACAAAGGCATACGTTCAAAATGTATGTTCGAATTCTGAGATAATAGCCAAATGGCCTTTAAGGTCTTTACCTTCCTGTCTGCGCTACTCTGATTCTTTTGAAAATCCATTCATAATCAATGAATTTTATTCCTTCAAGTGAATCAATTAGTATCCATATATTATTGATTTTCATGAACTTCAATTTGGATCATGTGGCTCCAAGCCACTTCTCAAAGTCAGATCACTGCATTGTATCCCTATAGGTGATCGGATCCTTATTGTTCTCATCGAGATCAATAGAATCACCATCCCAGACCTAGATACTGAAGTATCTGTCTGGCTAATGTGGTATTCTACCGGATCTTCTTAAAGGTGATCCTTTAATGGCCTCCAGATTTGATCTAATCAAATTTGATTCTGTAGGTTTACTAGATTACATCGATTCTTTTCTACCGATCAAACTTTTTCAAGTTCAGCTTTACAGTCATTAGTTTTTTCTCTAAAAAATATTTTTTCAAAAGAAATATCCTTACTGCTGATGAACATCTTATGCTCTTCAGTATGGTATAATTAATCATCCTTAAATACCTATTGGACTAGGCTCCAAGTTTATCTGTGTGCAAATATATGACATAGGCTGATCAACTCCAAATCCAAAAGTGAGAGAGTCTAGTCTACGCCCGATCCATATCTCATATGGAGTCAATGCAATAGATTCACTCGATATAAATTTTTTAGAGTAAAACAAGTAGTTACAAAAGCATAACCCTGAAATGGACAGACTAGTGAACTCAATTATGGATTGAACCATGTTTAACAAAGTTCAATTTCTCCTTTCAGATATACTATATTCCAAAAAAAAATTCACTGAGAGAGAATCTAATTCTCTCCTAGATATGTCACAAACTTACTGGATAAGTATTCGCCTTCTCGATCTGATCGAAGAGTTTTAATATCTTATCCATTTTATTTTTTTATTTTATTATTAAATCATTTGAATATTTTAAATGATTCATCCCAAATGCATCCATGCCTAGATAGGTCATTTATAATAAAATATTAATATCTTCCTTTGGCACTTAAGTTCATAGGTCCACATACATCACTGTGTATGAGACTTAGAATTTTATCGGTTCCTTCACCTTTTCTAGTAAAAGATAACTTTGTCATCTTTCCAAGAAGACAAGATTCACATACTATCAATGATTCACAATCATTGATGTCGAGATTTTTCTCTCAAGCTAATCGGTTTATCTTGTTCTTGTCAAGATGACTAAGCCTATAATGCCAAAGATTGATATCCATAACATAATCTTACTTGGATGTGTACATTACACTTAATAGACTGTACAAATATTAAATATTATTTTTTTATTATTTATATATTATTATAATATTATTCATAATAATATCATAATAATTTTTTTTATTTATAAATGATAACCATCTTTGATCAAAAGGTCATTAGAGATCATATTTATTATAAACAATGGACAATAGTGATAATCACTCAAAATGATATCTATTAAAAATAAGCTTGATAATTTTTTAAGCTAGGATTAGAATAAGAGTTCCATCTCTAACATTCAGGTATTTCTCACCATTTTCAAATATCCCACTTACTTGTAATCTTTTCAATAAATTGCATAAGACTACCGACATCTAATACCCATGTAGTAGAATTATATATAAAAAAATTTTAAGATGTTATCATATAACATCCTTAATAAGCAACTTTTGCTTATTTCTCTTGTTTAACCTATTATGGTCAAGGGAAGCAAGACAAATCTTCTTCCTATAACCCTACTTCTAATAGTAGAAGCACTATGCCTGATTAGGGTTATCCTTGGAATAATTATTTTGACTGGGCTTAGAAGCCCCAATATGAACTCATTCGTAATGCTGAAATAAATTCAACTTTCAATACTAATTATTAAAATTGGATTCTATAAGTCATCACTGTCTAACAGTGATAGGAGCAATTAGGGTTTAGCCTTAATTTGAGAAAAGAAAATAATGACCTAAGTATATGAATTATATTAAGCCTAAAGATAAGGACTTTAGCCTAAAGATTCTCCCACTATTTTGTTCGAACTGATAGTCTCTACCTTCAATTCAAAAAATTATTTTAATTTTCTAGTAGGTACTAGAATCCACATAGACTGTACATGAGCCCAACTTTGGTTGGTCAATCCATGTACATCTAAGGATAGGTTCATAATCAATTATTTCTCCAAATAATTTTTAGTAATTTAATTTTACTTTAGAAATCTAATTAGTAGGCTTTAGCCTCCAATGTAAAGATCCAGTTAGGTCCAACCATTAACATGACCATAATTAGTGTATCTGACCAACAAATGATTAAGTCCAACTTTGGTTGGCTAACCTAACCACCTTTAGAGAGACACATCCAAGTCATCATATGATGGATGATAATTTCTTTAGTCAACAAGCACCAGGCCTTTGGGCCTCCAATGATTATTAAATTAATGGATCAATTATCAAAAACCTTAATAGGAGGCTATGACTTAGTTATCCCCATAACTTTATTATTTTAAGGACCTAATAATTTTAAAGAATTTAAATTATTAGTGATTTAAGGATAGAAAGGATATGGATCATTTTACTCTCACTGACTTTACCAAGTCAAGTCCTCCCACTGACTTCACAAGTTACTGATGAGGATTAGGATCAATTTTGGTCCATGAGCATCTGTATCAGTCTCATTGAATGAAATCAGTCTCGCTAATTTTTTATATGACATGAGTTAGCTCGAATCAATAAGCAACCTAATCAAAAGCTGATTAACTACATTGGCCAGATAAGTGAGATCGGTGAAAAGGTTTGCCAAAGCTTGCTTTAGATACCATCAAAAATGGCTAGGTAAGTGGGCTGCCAATTAAAAATCATCGATCAGGAATGCCAGACTTATCTTAAATATCAATTAGTTTATCAGTTTTGATTTGGTCTGCCTAAAAACTTGGGCTCGACTACTGTACCATGATCAGTATTTATTTATTAGATGTATAGACTTTGATCAACTATAATTATTGAATTGATCTATAGAAAAAAAATGATCTAGTCTTAATTAACTATTAATTAGGTTTGATCAATTTTTTAACTTAGTCCAGTTTAATCTAACCCTAGGTCTGACCTGGATAATGACTTGATCAAGTTAACCCATAACCCTTTAACCCATATTTTATAAAATTATCTTAGGATCTTTAAATCACAAATCTAGATCCTAAACAATCACTTAATTCTCAATTAAGTTCAAGACTTGGATTTATGAAACCTCAGAATAAATTTCTGATTTAATCATTTGAAACAATTTCAAAATGTAAATAATTTACATTGAATCATATTCAATATATGGTTTTAGATCTAATTTGTTTCATTATTTATATCATATTCTAGGGTTTCGAATCTAGGATCCTTTTAGAAAGTAAGTTCATAATTTAAATTCTACAAAATAAATATATCATATATATTCAAACTAGATTCAAAACTAAAAACAACATATCAACATATGTATCATCAGGATCTAGATATAGAACATGAAACATATCATATAGATCTTATCTAAATGAATAAAATCAGATCATAAACTAATTAATATTAGATTTAAAATTTAAAAATATATCATAAATTATTTTAGATCTTATCTAACATATTTATGATTTAGATTTTCTGGATTAGCACATACTAGGACAACCTTTCCACTGTAAGGGATAAACCTTACAGTAGGACAACCTTATGGCAGTATGTGCAATTCTGATATTATTTAAATTTAATCTAAATAATCTAAAATAGATCTAATATCTAGTTAATTTTAAATTCAAATAAAAAATTAAATCATAATTTTTTTTAGATCTAATCTAAATAATTCATGATTCAGATTCAGATCAGCACATACTAGAACAACTTTTTTATTGTAAGGAGTTAACCTTACAACAGGACAATCTTATGGTAGTATGTGAGATCTTTAATTAATTTTTATTTTTAAATTTATTTTTAAGCATACATGAATATGTTATAAAAGAATCTAGATGCTCTGATAACACTGTAAGAAAACATGCAGGGTTTCATGCATAGATTTTAAAATTTTTTTAAAATTAAAACAATGAAAGATATAGATTAAATAGTTTAATCTATAATATGCATGTAATCAAATTACAAAATTCTACATCAAGGATCTATAACATATTATGATGCATTATTAAATCTAAAAATAAATCAAGCATGATTGATATTGATCAAATCAATACCTAGATCTAGAATAATTCTAGATCAAATCCTAGATCGTATCTAGGTCACCAAGAGATCAGATCTCTTATCTTTGCATGGATCGAGAACTTTACGATTGATTTTTATTGTTGCCTTTGGAGCCACACATGCGTCCGACCTCTACAGGTGATCCACATGAGCCTGCAACATAGATTGGAGGTTCATCGAATGAAGATCCGCTCGAAGTGTTAGCTTCTCGCGGATCCCTCCTGATGGTCAATTAAAAACATATTCTCTGGATCTTTTGGACACTCCAAGAGATGAAGAATATGAGGAGGAATAAGAAAAAAATTCAATCCTTAGATCTCTCATAAATCAGAAAATAAAAATAAAAAAAATAAATTCTAAGAGAAGATAAATCTTCTCCTTCAGGACATCAATAATTGATGTCTTGAAAATATTTCTATGCTAGGACAAGAGGAGACCTTCTCCTCTAGATTTTTTTTATATTTCTAGATATAACATCTTTGATTTTTACTCTTAAAAATTTCCACAAAAATAAGGAGAAAAAAGATTTTCAAAGAAATCCTAAGAGAAGATCTTTCTTCTCTTCTCCTTCTCTCATCAGGACATGATCAGATAATGTCCAAAGATGATCACTATGCTTCAACACCTTGAAGCACGGATCTCCATGCCATCTCACTTTCTCTCTCAAATTTTTATCATATAAAAATCATAAATAAAATAGGAAGAAAAAAATACAAAAGAAAAATACAAGATATGATAATCTTCTCTTACCTTGTCTTCATCAAAACATCAAAGTTTGATGTCCAAAAGAAAGGGTCTTCTCCAAGATTGTTGGCACCTCAAGTCTCCATGCCCCTCCTCACTTTTCTCTAGTTTTTGCCATAGAAAATTCCTAGGATTCTACATGCCAAAGCTCCACAAAAAGTGGCACCTCCTTATATATCTTTGACTAGGTCAAGACCTAGTCAAATAAGGCAACTAGTAAGGAGTTTGAGGGGGCATCCAACTCTTGGATGCCTCCCCAATAATTCTGGATGTGAGAACCAAATATTCCATGCACAAAAGGGGGAAAAAGAAGGCGAACAAAAATTATGTTATGGGAAAAGTGGGCACACAAGAGGGGAAAGAGTTTAGGTCAATGGGGGCTCTTCCAAGTAGGAAACAAATCCTAACTCCTTCTAGTTTTGATCAAATCATAATAAACTCCAAAACAACCAGATATATGAGGCATGGAAGGCCTCTTAGGCATGGGAATTCTCATGTAAAAATTAAGAATTAAAAGATGTGGGCATGGGCTCTTAGGCACAAGAGAAAGAGAGAGAGTCCCAGTCCAACTAGGACTCCTCTTGTTTGATAGGTCAAAATAGGTTTAAATCTAATTTAAATCTTATTTAGATTAGATTAAATACAACCTAATTAAGGATATTCCTAGTCTAATTAAGAGCTAAATTAAATCAGATTAAATTAAGATTTCAATCTGATTTAAATCCTAAGTCAATTAGGTGCACCCAAGTTCTAGTCAAACAAGGAGTTGTTCTTTCTTACAATTGGCTTATCCAATAAATCAACTAGACTTAATCTAATTAAGTTTAAACTAATTTTAATTAAATTTAATTCAATTAGACTTGATCTCAGCTCGATTGCTCAATCAAATTAAGCCAATTAACAATCCAATTGCTAATCGATCCTCCTGTTATACTTACATTAGGTCAAACATCAATTGTATTGATAGTTTGATCTCAAAATGATTCTCAATCATTGATTAACCATCTGATCAGATTACAGGCTCTAATATGTATGATCCTATAGGTTCAAACCTAAGCTGGTAGCATAGAAACCGATTTCTGTACCAATTGAAATGACCATCTAGCAATGGTACCCAATATTCAGATAGGTCGAATGTATGTAAAGCAATATTCTTAGAATTCTGGCCCATGGTTACTGTATAATTCATCCTTATGATCAATAATGCTCAAGATGACTTCAAGTATATGGTCAAACACTCATATAAGTCATCTCTATAATATCTCAAAATTTTGCAAATTTTATGACACCTCACAAGGATTATCCAGTCCTAGGTTTTGCTAAATTGAAACATAGCGGGATATTCTCTTTCTGAAGTTAATCAGAAGTAGTCAATCACATCTTGACTCACACACTGACTTTACAAGTACTTGACTGTACCCAAAAATCTTTCGAACCTATATTAAAAATATAGATAGTTCAGCACCAAAGTACAGTGAGTTGCTTGCAAGCCACCATAGTGATCAAGTCAGAGGGATATTTATACCCATTGGCCTTAGCTAGCTACTCTTGACAGTAGAGTACTATCTTGATCATGTTCAGTGCAGATATACTCCTACATCTCACCTGGATGCCATACCAGTGTCTCCACACCACTTGGTTATGAGGACAACCAACGCATATGGCATACAGCGATCTACACTTGATAAGTTATTATCCTTATTAATAATTTAATATTTGATCGTGAATAATTTAAGAACCATCCGATAAATTCTTCTTTATCGATTGATTATGGTTGTAAGGACTTCATCATAATTTAGAAATTTATTTAAGGAAGATAAAACTTTTATGATGAATCAGTCAAATAACTATTATTATTAGATAATTCATATACTAATTTCAATCATCTACCATTTAGATGATTGACTTTAGGACATATTTTTCAATACTATAAGCTTTAGCAAGGATAGAAATCCACTCTCAAGCTCTTCATTATCACACGTAGTCAATAGCAAAGCTAGAGACACAAATAGATCAATTAGCTACTACCTTCAGTAAGAGGAAGGAGGAAAAATTGCCCAGTTAACTTGAGATTAATCCTAGAGGTCAACATAAAATTGAGAATTTTAATGCATATAAAACTTTTTTCGAACAAGCCAA
Source organism: Cocos nucifera (assembly GCA_006176705.1). NCBI lineage: Eukaryota > Viridiplantae > Streptophyta > Magnoliopsida > Arecales > Arecaceae > Cocos > Cocos nucifera. Next base: position 29,250 of record QRFJ01006088.1, on the reverse strand, counting down.
ATCTATTATGACCCTCAGGAATGGTAAAGTCATAAAACAACCTAGTGAAATTAAAATGACCAAAACCAATGAAAAGTTGACTGAGTTTGAATCAACAAAAAAGAAAGAGGACCTTTGGGCAAGGGTTGAACCGATATCTTTAGCATCACCTTAATTATCCAGAGCTCCATTTTCAAGTGCATTAAAATCTCCTATGCCATTTAACAAGAGGGATAAATTAGATGAAATGCTAGAGCTATTTAAATAAGTTCAAATCAATCTTTCCCTTCTTGATACAATAAAATAAGTCTCGACCTATGCTAAGTTCTTGAAAGATTTGTGCACACAAAAATAAAATTCTGGAACACAAATTCTAAAAATAGTTCATCTTACTGAGTAGGCTAGTTTAGTCTTTCAATATGCTACCCCTTCTAAACTTAAGGATCCAGGTGCCCCTATCATCTCTTATATCATAGGGAACCTACACATTGAGAAAGCTTTATTAGATCTAGGGGCCAGTGTAAAAATTTTACCTAGTTCAGTATATGACTTTGGATTTGGTGACTTAAAATTCACTTCGGTAACCTTGCAGTTAGCTGATAGATCCATTAAGGCACCACGTGGGATAATCAAGGATATTTTAATCAAGGTCGAAGAATTTTACTTTTTAGTTGACTTTTTGATTTTAGAGATGGAGCATTCTGGTGATCCAAGGCAGATTCCTATAATTTTAGAATGACCCTTCCTAGCTACAGCCAATGCTTGTATTAATTATACGATAGGAGTCATGGATATCTCATTTGAAAATTGAAAGTTGAGGTTAAATATATTTTAGGCTCCCCATGGATCACAAACCACTACTTATTTCGAAGCAGATGTGGTACAAGAGACAATAGAGGAAACCATCTCTAAAAGTATTTCTCAGAATCTAGTGTATACACGTTGGGATCCTTTTGGAGTGGACAATTTTGATCTAGATGGATATATTGAAGATGTGAATATATTACTAGAGCCAGCCAATTTTAGCACAACTTCTCTATGGGCTGAGAAATATAAGCCTTTATCTACAATACCTGCTCCAACACTTTCCTCTTTAGAATCACCATTGGTCTTAGAACTGAAACCACCATCGATCACACCTGAGTATATATGTATAGGACCATGTGACATGCTTCCAGCAATCGGTGCATCAAATCCAACTCCTAAATTGGAAATCTAATTTAGAAGCATGTTAGAAGAACAAATAAAAGAAATTCTTGATAAACCAAGGATTGTAAGAGGAGCTAAAAACCATCTTCCTGAAATACATAATAAAGAAATAATAAAATTTATGAATAATGTGGTTACAAGTTATTTTTTGAGATTTGGAGATGAAAGACCACGAAAATTTTTTAATATGGTATTTGATCTTGGATAGACGAGAAAGTTGGTTGGTCTGGCTAAAGACGTAAAACTTAGCGCTTGTTGGGAGGCAACCCAATAATCTCATTTTTTTTTACTTTATTGTAGTTGTAGGAACTTAGAACATGAATCTACTAATCAATGAAGCCATCTTCAACTCTCAAAGCAAAATTTTTTCAGGTGCAATCTCTCCTTTACTTTTCTTTGCTTAATTTATTTTTCTACTCCATTGAGGACAATGTAGATTAAGTTGGGGGGGAAGAAAACTAATTTAATAAAGTTCTCGAGTATGGTCAAAAATAATTAGTTTCGTATATCCAAATTTATTTTGATTTGAAGTTAATTAGGCCTCCTAATCAATAAGTGATTAATGATCTAGATAACTTTAGAGATACTGAGAGATAAATTATTAAAAAAATTTAATGAATAATAGAGTTTAAACCAGACTAAATTTTAGAGTAACCTCAAAGTTCTCTTCTTACCGATTTCAATAAAGAATCGGCTTCATAGGAGATTGGGTGGAAATGTCAAGATATACAAAAGTTTCCCTTAGATTATGCTTTTTATGTAACAAAAAAAAAATGTTTAGCATTGTTTCACTGAGTAACCCGGCCTCTTCGCCTAAATATTGTAGTTCGCATAAAAAAAATTAGGGATATAAGAAATTGATTATAAAAATTATATTTTCTTGAACTCGAGTCAGTAAGCCTGAGGGATGTTTTACACCTAATATCCTAAAGCCAATTAGTTTGAGATTCATTGGTTGAAAGCTTGCTATAAGGGTCAACAAAAAAATACCAAAAAAATAGAAAAGAAAGAAGAAAAGAAAAAAAATGTAAGGGGGACTAAATTATAAGAAAATAATAAATTCGGCTTATATTTAGTTAGAGGATTTAAAAAGTAAAGTGAGGAGTTGGTGAAAGAAGAGCTTCTAAAATTTCTATAGTTAATACTCAACCACTAATTGGATCAGATTGATAATCCAATAAAGCATCTCTTTAATGGTCTGATTGAGTATCACCTGTCTTTAGGAATGCCTAATCTAACTTTTTATTCAAGACTAAGTCGATATACAATACTAATGTATTCATTTTATACGAGAATGAGTAAAATTCGAGTTGAGAAGCATGATAAATATAGTAGATATGATATAAAAAATATTAAATTTATAATATTTAACTTTTATTATTTTATATTTGATATTTTGTATGCTCTTTTGCAGGAATTATTAAGAAATATTCACCAATCAAGGAAAACGCCAAGCTTGTGGACATTATGGGCATTAGTTGGACGCAGGCTCAGGGGCATATAAGATGTGTATGGACTCATACGATGTACGGCATGTCATAGGAGTGGAGACCCATGCTAGCAGTAGAAGCTGGGCCTGGGTGGGGATGCATATGGTATTAAAATAAAAGAAGAAAATGTTGGCTTGAACATTTAAAAAAAAAGGAGGGACCCATGGGCTTTGTGCTGTGTATCAATTGCATGAATTAGGAGGTCAACGTCAGCTAGAAAAGGATCCTTGTGCTGTGCTGGGAGGTGGATGTGGCTGTGACGCATGTGGGAGCAAGCACAACTTTGGGTGCGCTAAGGGTGCCAGATGCGCCAGAAGAAAAGATACGGTGCGCACAGAAACAAACAAGCAAACATGAAAAATAATTATTATTTTAAAGAAAAAATTTAAATGACAAATTTTTTATTTTTTTAATTTTAATCATCTAATTTTTTTTTAATTTCTTCATCTCATCCATTGATTTTTTAATATTTATTTATTTTTTTAGTTTCATATCCGAAAATCATGTAAAACTCCTTCCTCTTAATATCTATAAAAAGGCTCTTATACCTCCATCTTGAAAATCATCCCAAAAATTTTTTTAGAGCCTTACATAGAGGAAGAGGAAGTAATTACCCCATGAACAGTTAGGCTAGCAGTCTCGGGAGGGAAGCAGAAATTTTGTAATAATACAGAGCGAATTTATTGTTCTAAACTTTATTATATTTCTTTTATATGTAATAAAAATTATACTTTTTATTTAAATTATCATGAGTTCTTTAATTATTCATTTTTATATGCTTTCATTTATGCTTTCTTGTTAGATTAATATTATGAACAACTTTTGCTTTTCGAAGACGCGTTGGGGTCTATGGGTATGGGGCGAGCCGAGAAAATAAGAGTTATTTATCTAGTACTTTTCAGAGACGTGCTGTAATCTATGGGTACAGGACGTATCTAGAAAAGATAGGTATTTTTTTAAGATTAATCATAATTATATAAAAAAAGAATATAACTCTATTAGTGCAAAATTAATTCAAAACTTTCGAAATCTTTAATTTCTAATTACATCGATTTTAAGATAGTTTATTTTCTAAATCAAAACAAATCTTTTCTCTTTTATTTTGCAATCTTAACTTAGTCCAAGGTCTCTGAGGATATGATTTCTACTTATCCTATCTACGTAGTGAGTAGAATTATTTTTGGTGCTATCAACAACTATGCATCAGAAGTATTTTGGTATAAGAAGTTCGCCATACAACTCGAAGTGATGCCATCAGATGCCGTCTCTTTGTACTGCGATAACAATGGCGTCATAGTTCTAGCTAAGGAGTCAAGTTCTCACCAAAAATCCAAGCAAATCGAACGGTAATTCCATCTCATCCGTGATTACCTTGAGAAGGGTTATGTCGAGGTCAAGAGAGCCAACTCTATGGATAATACGACAAATCCACTAATGAAGCCTTTAGACTAGCAGAAGATCGAAGCCCATCTTGAGAAGATTGAACTTAGATTTATAACCAATTGATTTTAGGTCAAGTGGGAGTTTATTAGATATGTGCCCTAGAAGTTAGATTGCCTGACACTTATAATACACATTCTAGGAACATTTTTATAATTTTGACTATAAATTGATAAAATGATTATTTTCTATCACATTGCATATTTAAAATATTCGTGATATATTCTTTGAGTTAATAGGTATAATAAATACATATTTTTAAGAGTTGAAAATTTAAGGCATGTGTTGTCATAATTAACTCATAAACTACTTCCAATTATAGGATCATCACGAGGATGATGATCGATCCGAAAGATTAGTGTACGATCGCTTTTTTAGGATAGATGTGTCTTAAGTCTATGGTGTGAAGACATGGAGCGAAAGTATAGATACTCGTTAGAGAACAAGGGCACTGAGCGTGACCATCTTGAGTAATCATAAGGAAGTCTATCTTGTTATCAATGACTAGCTCGATGCTATTGTGGTGTTATAACACCCCATCCCTAACTAGCTGCAGGTGATGGTGTCACATCCCATCCTTATCTAAAGGTTAAGAAAATTTCTAAACTGTAACTAAGCTGTAATATCATTTAAACCTGCTCAACATAATTATCTCAAATTCTTTGAAATCACAATATTTCAATTTAAGTTTTTAATATGCTAAAGCAATATCTTAACTTAACTCAATAATTTACATTATTGGGGATAAACCCCGCTCCTACCGAAGTCTAATCTAATGCTTAGCCTAATGTGGCTGAAGAGCTTTGATCGTGAATTCTTCTCCTTCCGGGCCTCTCCAGCAGTCGAAGTCTTTTCGGACCTCTCCAGTAGCCGAATCTCTTCCGAGCCTCTCCAGCAACAAAACCCCTTTCGGGCCTCTCCAAGCAGTCGAACCCCTTTCGGACCTCTCTAAGCAGTCGAACCCCTTTCAGACCTCTCTAAGCAGCCGAACTCCTTCCGGGCTCTCCAACAGTTGAACTTCTTTCAAACTTCTCCAGCAGCCGAACCTCTTTCGAGCCTCTTCAGTAGCCAAACCCCTTCCAGGCCTCTCCAAGTAGCTGAACTTCTTTCGGACTTCACCTTCAGTCGGATCCCTTCATTAGACAAACTTTTCTTTAGGTCTTTCCCCCATGGATCTACATGCAGATTCCTCCAGCAGACCTACTTTCGGATCTCCCCAGCGGATCCACGTTTGGACATCTCCGGTGGACTTCTTTCAAAGATTCCTCCAATCGCAGGACTCTCGAACCCTCTCGCCAGAACTTCTGATAGTTGCCCAGAAAGGTCTTCCCTCAAATTCGGCTCCATATATAGTATGAATCAACTCACACATAGACTACCTTAGAGGAGTCCGAACTCCTCTGAGATTGATATAACTCTAAGTTCTTCACTAACCAATGTCTACTCCATCCGAACTCCAACTATTAAATTTCAACAGCTTGGCAAGTCGCGACAACCGACACCATCCTCCATAATAAACTTCGCATGGCTTGAGCGGTCCACTACCAGACGGTTATGGCTGTTATTATCAGTTTGTTACAGGCTTCATCTATAAAAGGGATCCTTCATATACATTTTCTCTAGACCCTCTTCTTCTTTCTGAAACTCTATAACTTTCTCTACTATGCACTCCATTTCTATTGGCTAAAAAAGTTGACTTAATCATTAGAGGGTTTTGCCAAAGCCACCACCCCAGGCTCTGGGTGAGACTCATTTTGTAGGTCACCGACGGCGACCTCATCTTCTCCAACTCCAGCATTTGTTCAATGATAATCAGATTTTGCACCAACAGGATTGGCGCTAGAGGAAGGGCCCCCTTCTATCTTTTGGGATTTTCTTGTTCTTAAAGGAGTGCTCAACAAAAATTCCTACTTCTCCTCCCAAGTCATCCTTCCCAAAAAGATGCCTTCTCAAAAAGCTTCTATCCGATGGTCGACGGTCGATCGATGGCCTCCACGATCAGATCCCTTCCAGATCTACCCAACCCTATCTCATCCCTGGTGACTCAAGCTCCACCTACAGCAATGGTGGACGTGGAGCAGTTCAACCTATTGGTTCAGTAGGTTCGTGGTCTCACGAAAGTAGTGCAGGCCATGCAGCGGCCTCACGGTGCCCATTCTATCGGAGCAAGCTTCTTCGGAGACCAATGACCTGGTCTGGGGATGGCCAACTTGGGCTAGCTGGCTGGCAACCTCCGAAAAGGGGAAGTAGAGAGCTGAAAGCCCCTGCTCTGATCATGACTCAACTCTTGGGGGGACTTTGCCCCTATTCAGTTAGAGGACCTTAGAGATCCATGATCGAGAGGATCTCCTGGACCAAAAATTGCAAGAGATGAACCGACAGATCGAGAAACTCTGCCATGCACCCCCATCCCATGGTAATGATATATGTACCAACCCTCCTTTCTCTCACTGCATCATGCAGGAATCGATCCCGTCAAACTTCAAGCTCCCCCAATTCGAGAGTTATGATGGGACCTCTGATTCGATTGACCATCTAGAGGCTTTTTGAATAATAATGCTACTCCACTGCACGTCCGATGCCATCCTGTATCGAGCTTTTCCATCTATCTTAAAAGGAGCAGCTAGAAATTGGTATTCGGCCCTCAAGATGGGCACCATCTTTTTCTTTGATCAAATGAGCTATCAGTTTGTGGCTCATTTTATCAGCAATCGACATCCTAGGCGAGGTTCAAAATCTCTCATCAACATCAGGCAGCAAGAGAGAGAATCCATCCAAGCTTATGTCAATCACTTTAATGCTGCTGTGCTGGAGGTCCAAAATGTGGACCAATCTATTGCCATGGCCGTACTAAAGGGTGGCCTTCGAAAGAATAATCTGCTGTTCTCCCTAAAAAAAAGTATCCCAAGGATTTTGCTGATATGCTTGCTCGAGCCAAAGGATATGCTCGAGCAGAAGAGGTTTTTAAGGCTAAGGACAATGAAGCCGTTGGAGAGCAGTGAATAGGTGAGCCGGGTAGGCCCACTGAGGAAGAAAAGTCGAGTGAAGCTCAACCGTGCTCCCAAACTCTCCCTGAGCACAAGCAAGCCCAAACTCCTTCTCGAGCCTGAAAGCAGGAAAGCCCTGATAGAAGGGCGCGCTGGGGTTCCTCCTTTGAAGGTTCCATAACTATGCCCCCTTCAACGCTCCAAAAATATAAGTACTGATAAAGATCAAGGAGCAACTACCTAGATCGAAGAGGATGTGCTCTCATCCCGGCAAGCACAATTCCAATAAGTATTGCCTCTATCATCATGACCATGGTCATGATATAGAAGAATATATTCAGCTCCAAGATGAGATCGAGGAGAACATCAGGCGAGGAAGACTCGATTGATTCCTACGGCGTTGGCCTAAGGGAAGAGAGGATCGACTAAGGGCACTACCGTAACCTAAGCCGCTGAGGGAGGAGGAGCGGCAGGCAGATCAGCCACCCCTCGGCATCATCAACATCATCTCTGGGGGACCTCGATGAGGGGAGGCTAGCGGACCAGCAGAGCCTGAGAAGTGGCAGAGAACTGAGGAGCCTAATGCTTTCACCCACGAGGATGCCCAGGGAGTTCAGTTTTCACATAATGATGCGGTTGTAATCGCTTTAAATATCGTAGACTGTGATGTACGCCACATCCTTATTGATAATGGAAGTTCGGTAGATGTTTTATTTTATGATGCTTTCTCTAAAATATCTATATCTGATGGTCGGTTGGAGTCGATTAACTCCCTATTAGTGGGCTTTATCGATGATGCGGTACCGATTGAGGGCATAATAACTTTGGGTGTGGCTGCAGGACAATATCTAAGGCAGTCTAGAACACAAGTGGACTTCCTGGTAGTGAAAGCTCCGTCGGCTTATAATGCGATCCTCGGTCGACCTGGTCTAAACTCACTTTGGACGGTAGTGCCAATATATTATTTGAAAGTGAAGTTTTCAACAGGCCGTGGGATCGGAGAGAACAGAGGAGACCAGACCTTGGTGAGGCACTGTTACTTTATGGCCCTACAGAAAAACACCCAGCCCGATCTTTGCCTAGTTGATGGATAGGATATCTGCGACGATCTTACGGAGGAGCAGGGAGAGCCTGTAGAAGACCCCATTTTTGTTCTATTAAATAATAGGATGCGGAGCACACTATGTAGATCGTCTCCAACTTGGGGGATGAGGTCCGAGAGCAACTCATTGCCTTCCTTCAGAGAAACACAGACATCTTCGCCTGGGTCCCAGCGGATATGCCGAGGATTGATGTTGAGGTCTTGCAACATCGATTGGCTGCTGATCCCAAATGTCGGCCAATAAAAGAGAAGATGCGTAGCCACGCTCCAGAGAGGTAAAAAGCAATTGTAGAAGAAGCTGACAAGCTCCTTAAGATCGGATTCATTTGGAAAGTTAACTATCCGAGCTGGGTCTTGAACGTGGTACTCGTCAAAATGGCAAATGGTAAGTAGAAGATGTGTATAGACTTCTAAAAGCTAAACAAATCTTGTCCAAAAGATAGCTACCCCCTATCCAGGATTGATCAACTAGTGGATGCAACCTCAAGCCATGAGCTCCTCACCTTCTTGGATGCCTTTTTTGGCTACAACCAAATCTGGATGGCGTCAGAGGATGAGGAGAAAACTACTTTTGTTACTGACCTTGGTCTTTACTATTACAGGGTTATGCCTTTCGGACTCAAGAATGCAAGGGCAATGTACCAATAGTTAGTCAACAAAATCTTCAAGAAGTAAATTGACTGAAACATGGAGCACTACTACAAAAATGGCATATCATAGCGCTTACTATAGCAGCGATTTTTGAAATCCCTACCATAGCACCTATGGCAGCAGTTTTCGTTAACCACTGCTATAGGTTCGATATATAACAGTGGTTAACGAAAATCACTATTGTAGATCGGATCTATAGCAATGGTTATAAAAAATCACTGCCGTAGGTCGACCTATAGCAGTGGTTCATTATAACCACTGCCATAAGTCGGACCTATAGCAGCGGTTAGTAAGAATTGCTGCTATAATCTAATTTATGGTAGCAATTAATTATAATCATTGCCATATATATATATATATTTTTAAATAATATATAATTTTAAAATTTAATATCCATCTTCATCGTTCATTATCTAAATAACTATCATTAGAGTATCGTCACAAAAGATCGCCTCGATCCAATGGCCCTAGCTTCGTCAATCAAAAAAAATTGATTTCAATGATTACAAATGATGATGCGATGATCTGATAGATGAAGATCTCTGATGGATTTGTAAACCTATAATGATAATCTCGGTGATGTTTGTAGCATACTATCAAAGTTTTATTTCAATCGGATATCGTTATCTTGGTCAATTTAGTATAGGTTAGTTTTGGCCATTAAATGATAAACGATTGATCAAAGGACCAAACAGTATTCGATTATGAGATAATCATTTTTATAAATGATCTTGGCTACTACTTTAATTATTTTTTATTATGGTGATTATAAAATTCAACTCGTGAGATGAAAAATGATCTAAAACTATACATCTCCTAATAATCATTCTGAAACATCACTGATTGTTATGCTCATGCTTTTGCAATATCTGCTTAATATGAACAATTTATACAAAAATGATTTAAATTTTACTATCATTGCCATATAAAATATTTAAAATTATAATAAAAATTATTTTACTAAAAGATTATCTCATAATCGAATGCCGTTTAACCCTTTGATTGCTTATTTCTAATTTAACGGCTGAAATCATTCCATATTAAATTGACAATGATAATGATATCCGATTGAAGTAAAATTTTGATAGTATACTACAAACATCATCGAGATCATCATTACAGATTTTTGGATCCATCGAAGGTCTTTATCTATCAGATCATTGCATTATCGTTAATGATCATCAAAATCAAATTTTTCTGATCGATAAAGCTAGGGCCATCGGATCGAGGAGACCTTTTACGATGATACTTTAATGATAATTATTTAGATAATGAATGATAAAGATGGATATTAAATTTTAAAATTATATAATATTTAGAAAAAAAATAAGAAAATAATTATTTTTCATCTATGATAGTGGTTATCAAAAATCGTTGTTATAGATTGGATCTATGGCAGCGGTTTTGGATAACCACTGCCATAGATCTATGACAGTGGTTCGATAACTGCTGTCGTAGATCTATGACAATGGTTCGATAATCGTTATCGTAGGTTAGGTTAAAAATTTTCAAATTTTTTCTTCCCTTTCGTGCGCGCTCAATCTCTCTCACTCTCTCTCTCCCTCTCTTCATCGTCGGTGAGGTTTCTTCCCTTCAGACCGACGTCGCTCCTTCTCCCCCCAACCGACATCGCCCCTCCTCCCCCTCAGGTCGGCGTTGCCTTTCCTCGCCCCCCAGTCGACGTCGCCCCTCCTTCCCCTCGATCGAAGTCTCCCCTCCTCCCCCCCCGACTGGCATCGCCCCTCCTTTCCCCTCGACTGGTGCCGCCCCTCCTTCCTCCTCTCTCTTCAGCACCCCCATCCCCGGCCTCCCCTCCCTATCACCCGCTACCCCCCACCCCTCCATCCGACCCTCCCTCGGCCCCTAGCAAAACCCCCTCCTACGAACCCCCATCCGACCCTCCCTTGGCCCCCTACGAAACCCCCTCTGGTGAACCCCCCTCCACCCTTGCTCGGTCCCCCGCAAAACCCCACCCTCTTTCCCTCCATCTGACCCTCCCTCGGTCCCTAGCGAACCCCCTCCGATGAACCCCAATCCGACCCTCCTTCGGCCCCCGCAAAACCTTAACCCCCCACCACCATCATTCTAACCCTCCCCTGATCAAGTGCGAAGCCTCCTTCGGCCTCCTCGTCATTATGCCCCCTCCCCCTGGCTCCCCATCTCCAGTCACCCCTGCTCTCTCTCTGTTTTTTTTCCTCTCTTCTCTATCTCATTATCTTGCTTTTATTTTGTAGGTTACCTCTAGTGCCATCCTCCTCCTCTAGCGTCATCGTCAGCGACCCTCGGAGCTTTCGATGCAACCTGCTCTCTATAGCCATAGGTATAACTTTTTTTTTAATTTTATAGTATTATTGATTAATCATGTATATTTATAATAATTTATAAAATATTTATAATAAATATTATAAATATTTATTATAAATATTATAATTATCTGCATGCCGTAGTTTTTAGGTTATGTCGTGGTGGTAGCTTTGGACCGTGCCATATTGGTGGCTGTGGACTAGATCTGTCAATGGATTGGGTTTGGATCAGAACCTGAATATTCAGATACAGATCCAATTTTAATTACCGATACGGGATCCGAATCCAAATATTCGATGGGTCTATACTTGAGAGAGGAAGGAAGGGATCTGACCTTGCCGCCATCATTAGGAGGGAGGGTGTTCGGTCTCGCCGATGAGGGAGATCGAGAGAGGGAGAGTGGGAGATTGAGAGAGCGAGAGAGGGAGGGAGGGGGTCTGGCCTTGCCGACGAGGAAGATCAAGAGAGTGAGAGAGGGAGGGATGGGGTCTAGCCTCACCGGCAAGGGAGATCGAGAGAGGGAGTGAAGAAGATTGAGAGATGAAAAGCTGGAAGGGAGGGATTCAGCCTCGCCGCTATCGCCGACGAGAGAGATCGAGAGAGGGAGAGAGGGAGTGATCAAGAGGATGGCACATAGCTGAGCCGACTTGGGCCATGATCGAGCCGACTGGGGGAAGACCCTAGCCGGATGTCTCAGGCACGAAGCCGGCTCGACTTTCAAGTGAATAGAATTTGATATGTTGTAATGTTATATTAATTAATGTTCATTAATATTACAGGTTATGATGGCACTGAAATGCCATCTAGCTTTCACCCCTGCCTCTCGGTGGGTTACGCATAGTTCAGCATCTGAGGAGTAGTCAGAGCATACTCCATCCATCTCGGCATCGACTGCTTAGAGATCTTCACCATTGACATCTACTCCATCGACGGCATCTACTCCATCGGTAGTTGAGCCTCTACCATCGCAGGCATCTAAGTGTATATTTTTATTATATTAGCATGACTTTATTTTTTATATAGTATTTGTATACTTATATATTTACATAACGTATTTACATTACAGGTGCATCATCCAATCGGACATTTTATGGTCCCACATGTATGGCACACATGTGGAACTGCCAGCATCAAGTGATGGTGCAGTATGATGCGGAAGGGATGCCGATAGGGGAGACCGCATGAAAGATGCATTCCTTTTTTGGAGTGCTTATGAGACGGTCGGACATCATTCCCATAGAGCCTAGAGACTGGTGTTTGATGGATTATGCCATCAAAGACCGAGTATGAGAGGAGATATGGATAAGTATGTGCATCTTAGTTATATTTATACATTTTATATGTTTACACTATATATGTTTGATTAGAATAATTTTGTAACTAATTTTTGATAAATTTGTGCAGAGGAGATACGACTTTTTTGATCATGAGAGGACTCGAGATGTCCGACTGAAGAAGATCGAAGAGTTATACTGGGGTTACAAGATCAAGCTCCATAAAGGATGGCTCGAGCACCGACGAGACACTCTGAAAGAGCTTGTTCCCTGGATATAGGACTATCTTCTGCTTCAGTGGAAGAGGATGGTTAGAGACCGGAGGAGCCAGGAGTTCAAGATAAAATTCTTAACTTTTAAATTTTTTAATATGCTTAAATTTTTATTTAAATATTTTTTAAATATTTATTATTTATTTAAATACTTGTTAGGCTATCTTCCGTCAGAATTGGAAGAATCGTGTAGTCTAGGAGTATACGCACACTCTAAACCGCAAGTCTATGGCCAGTCGTGTTCATAGAGAGGTAATTAATTCTAAATCTTATGAGATAAATTAAATTTATATTTTTTATCATCTTTCTGATAAATTTATTCTTTGTTATAGCTTATGAGAGATGGAGTGATGCCCAGCCGTAGTGAGATCTTTCGATCCAGCTGCACGGACAAGATGAGCAGGTCGATGAATGCCACGATCGAACGTATTTTTGTAAGTATTAAATATATTAGTATATATGATTAGTATTATAGTATTTCTTATAAAATTTTATTTTAATTTATAATTATAGGATCGGTTAGATACGCTCCCAAGCGAGGACCTGGATACCTCTGCGCCCCATGACCATCTGTCTCAGGTCCTGGGGCCTGAGCACTTTGGAAGGATCTAATGCAGGCTCAAACACACATCGATGAGCTACTAGTCCGAGGTGTGCATCTTCTCATAGACTTTCGGTATCGTCAGCTAAGAGAAGCTTGAGGAGGCGTTGGCATGGGCAGATCATGCTGCGATGTGGGCAGATCGGGCTGAGGAGCATGCATCTCATCTGGAGGGCATCATGAGAGATATGATATCGATGCTCAGCACGTATTTTAGAGTCATGGGCTTTGAGGATATGTTGGCCCATATTTCAGCTTCAACTCTAGCTTTGGGTCCAGCTCCAACTCAAACTTTGGCTCTGGCTCTGACTTTGACTCCATCTCTAGCTCCTGGTGACGACGAAAACGACGATGATGTAGATTTAGGAGACTTTTGATGTATTTTATTTTTTAAAAAAATATTATAATAAATTTTATTCGATAATAAAATTTTAGTATTTTAGAATAATTTTTATGTTTATTATATTTTTTTATGTTATACATTTATATTTATCAGATAAAATATATAAAAAAATAAAAATTTTATTTTTTTAATTATTCAAGATCTACGGCAGTGATTTTGTAATCGCTGCCATATCTGTGCCAACCGCTATCATGGGTTCGATGCCAACTGCTACACTAGACCTATGGTAGTGGTTAAGAAATCGCTGCTATATTATCTATGGTAGCGATTATGTAACTACTGTCATAGGATATCTATAGCAGTGATTATATAATCGCTGTGATAGGTCGATCTCTTGTAGCAGTTTATAAACCACTGCAATAGGCCATTTATGACAGCAGTTCTAACAACCGCTGTAATAACCACTACCATAGAGCTATGGCGATGGCTGTAGTAGCAGTGGTTAGAAAACTGCTGCCATAGCCTATGGCAGCGATTTTTTGGGCTATGACAGCTGTTACAAACCACTATTGTAGCCCTTTTTTATAGTAGTGGAGGTGTATGTGGACGACATGCTCGTCAAGAGCTGAGTCTCGATAAATCACATTGTTGATCTCGAAGAGATCTTTAGCACACTTAAGAGGTACAAGATGAAGCTGAACCCGACCAAGTGCACCTTTGGTGTGACTTCAGAAAAGTTTTTGGGATTCATGGTATCGAGGCACGAAATTGAAGCAAATTCAGAGAAAATTTGGGCTATTCAGGAGATGACTGCTCTAAAAATAATTAAAGAAGTTCAGCGCCTGACTGAAAAAGTGGCATCCCTAAATTGCTTCATCTCGAGATCGATCAAGCAATACATGCCCTTCTTTCAAGTTCTCAAACAACCAAAGAACTTCTACTGGTTGATGGAATGCTAACGGACGTTCGAGGAGCTTAAAAACTACCTCAACTCACCCCCATTACTGGCAAAGTATGAGCCTAGAGAAGAATTATTCTTATACCTAGCAGTCTCTCCAGCAACCCTGGCAGTGGTTCTGGTCATGGAGGAAGCGAAAGTGCAGCGACCGATCTACTACATAAGTCGAATCCTGAGGGATGCAGAGACCAGGTACTCTAAATTAGAAAAATTAACTTACTCTCTTCTAATTGCTGTAAGGAGACTCCGACCTTACTTTTAGAGGTACAGCATCATTGTCCTCATGTATCAACCAATCAAAGCAGTCCTCCACCGAGCGGATGCCTCTGAAAGAATCGTAAAATGGGCAATCGAGCTCATAAAATTTGACATAAATTATCGACCTCGATCGTCGATCAAGGCCTAGATATTAGTAGATTTTGTAGTAGAATGCTCCAGTTTAGATGAAGCCGAGCCTAAATAAAATAAAATCAGCATTCCATGGTTGCAGCCGAGCCCCTCCGAAGAGAGCATCGACCTTTCTGAAGGCTTTTAAACCCTATACGTGGATGGTTCATCCAACGTTGCTGGAGCAGGCATAGGGTTGGTCTTGATTAATCCCAAGGGAGTCGTCACTGAATATGCACTATGTTTCGAGTTTCCTTCAACCAATAATAGGGCCGAATATGAAGCCCTGATCACTAGGTTGAAGATAGCAAAAGAGTTAAAGGCAGACCGACTCCAAGTTTTCAGTGATTTCTAACTGGTGGTCAGACAGGTTAGCGGCAGCTAAGAAGTCCGGGAGGAAAGCATGATGAAGTATCTTGAGAAAGAAAAGAACTTGGCTTCGGCCTTCAACAGTTTTAGCATCCAATAGATTCTGAAGGCGGAAAATACGAGAGCCAACCTTCTCTCTAAATTGGCCACTTTGGCCCCAATCGAACTACCCAAGAAAGTAATTTTTGAAATTTTAAAGTGCCCAAGCTCGAAGGAGTCATAGCCTATTTTACAAGTTAAGCACGAGCCGAGCTGGATTGACCTGCTAGCTGCCTATCTCAAGGATGGAGCTCTCCCTCATGATCCAAAAGAGGCTTGAAAACTCAGGAATCAAGCTTCCCAGTATATACTGTATGAAGGCAAGCTATATAAAAGGTTGTATTCTCTACCACTCTTAAGATATCTCCAACCTTCAGAGGCCAACTTCGCATTATGAAAAGTGCATGAGGGGATTTGTGGAAGTCATATAGGAGCCAGATCCTTATCGTAAAGGCTACTTTGGCAGGGGTACTATTGACCGATCTTGTACCATGATTCTATAGAGTATGTCAAAAAATATGACCGCTGTCAAAGAAATGCAAACATACAAAGATAGCCAGCCTCTGAGCTTACTCCACTAAGCGCATCCTGGCCATTTGTGCAGTGAAGAATGGATATACTTGGCCTCTTTTCAATGGCATCTAGATAACGAAAGTTTCTCTTGGTTGCAATCGACTATATCACCAAATGGATCGAGATCGAACCATTAACAAAAAATACTGAAGCTAAGGTACAAGACTTCATCTGGAAGTCAATCGTTTGTCAGTTTGGTCTATCCCAAACTTCCATAATAGATAATAGGTGATAGTTTTTGGAAACAAGATTTGTTGAGTTTTGCAAAGATCTAAATATCTTTCATCACTTTACGTCAGTGGCCCATCCGCAGGCAAATGGTGAAGTAGAGGTGACCAATAGAATTTTACTGTAGGGCATCAAGGCAAGGCTTGAAAGAAAAAGAGGGACTTGGGTGGACGGACTCTACCACTTTCTCTGGGCATACCAAACTACTCAAAGGCTACCGATTGGAGAAACACCATTCATCTTGGCCTTTGGAATAGAGGCAGTCATCCCAATTGAGCTTAAACTTCCATCAGCGTGGGTTGTGGCATTCAATGAGTAGTGCAACTCATAAGACCTCAAAGACAACCTCAATCTACTGAAGGAAAAAAGAAAAAAAGTCCAAGTTCAGATGGTAGTCTACAGACGAAGAATAGCAAGATAATATAATTCTAAAGTAAAAAGCAAAGCATTCAGGGTGGAAGAATTGGAGCTCCAGCAAGCATCCATTTCACAACCTCAGAATCAAGAAAAACTCATCATGAATTGGGAAGGTCCGTATATGGTAGAGGAGGTTGTCCAATCCAAAATATATCATTTGAAGGAGCTCAGAGGAGCAACACTCTCACGACCTTAGAATTCAGAAAATCTAAGAATGTACTACTAGTAACTTTTCTTCAATAAAACTTTTCTATTTTTATTACTTCCTGACTCAAAAATTGCATGATGATAAATAATTCTCTGAGGCAACCTAAAGTGGTCCATTAGGAATAGAGAGAGAACCTCATCCTGATATGAGCATAGTCGAAGGCCTCGTTAAATTAAGACAAGATGAGAGGAGAGGCCCTACCAATGGTCCTAATTTGTCTCTACAATCCATTCGAAATAGGAGGAGAACCTCGTCCTAGCATGAGCAAAGTCAAAGGCCTCATTAAATTAAGACGAGATGAGCGGAGAGGCCCTACCAATGGCTCTAATGCACCCTTACAGCCTGCTAGAAATAGGAGGAGAATCTCATCCTAGCATGAGCAAAGTCGAAGGCCTCGTTAAGTTAAGATGAGATGAGGAGAGAGGCCCTACCAACGGTCCTAATGTGCCCCTACAGTCTATTAGGAACAAGAGGAGAACCTCATCCTAGCATGAGCAAAGTCGAAGGCCTCGTTAAAATTAAGATGAAATGAGGAAAGAGGCCCTACCAATGATCCTAATGTGCCCCTACAGTCTGTTAGGAATAGGAGGAGAATCTCATCCTAGCATGAGCAAAGTCGAAGACCTCGTTAAACAAAGATGAGATGCGGGAAAGGCCCTACCAACAGTCCTAATGCGCTCCATAAGCCATGTTAAGAATAGAAGAAAAACCTCATCCTAATGGGAGCGAAAGCTAGGACCTCATTGACCAAAGATGAGGGGAAGGAAAAGCCGACAAAAAACCCTTATATGTGTTCTTTCTATGATAACCTGACTACGTCAAATACGAAAAGAAAGATCCTATCTTGGTTCATAGAAGAGATCCCAGCTCGGCATTTACAACAAGCATTTCATGAGAAGGCAACACAAAGAAAAATAGAGTGAAGAAAGTAAAGCCATGAGCTAGCTCTGAATTCATGTGAAACAAAAATAATGGAAAGGTACCATTTTATTATGAAAGTAAGTTCATTACATGCAAAACATAGGTCGACGAGATCAATTACACTAATAAAAGGAGAAAGAGAAAGGTTGCCAAAATCCTAAGAAGGCCCGGACTCCTCAGACTTTGGATTGGTGGTCATTACCAAAGATTCCTTAAGATGATTGACCTCATCCTCGAGCTCCCTCCGCCTCATCATATTATTATGGAACATCCTATCGGCTCGGTGGTAGTTCTCTTTTGACTCTCGCAGTCTCCTCCTTTGGACCTCGGACTCAGCCTTTGCATCCTTGGTAACTTGACCTCACAAGTCAGTTCGAGCTTCAGCCATTGCACCTCGATCTTTTTTGCACCGATCGACTCCTAGAGTTCACTGATGGTCCTCTTCAAAGAGGCAACCTCCGTAGCCTCCCTACTCGTACCAGCCCGAAAGCCATCATCGAGTTGCCGCTGGAGCCGGGCTACTTCATTGTTGGAGGCATGATGCTATTATTCTAACGTGGACATTCTATCACTCCAGCCTAGTCAGTAAGTCTCATATATGAGCTCAGCATCGTGCAATTGCTTTTGAAGTATGGAGAACCTCATCGACCAGTCCCACTCAAACCACGTCTTATTAGAGGACCATGGCGAGCTTCCCTCTAGAAGTTGAACTTTCTCATTTGCCACCTTGAGTTGAGTCTTGAGGGAGCCGATCTCCACCGTCAATGCCGAAAATTTATCGCTCACACTCTTTTGAAGTTCGGCCAGCTTCCTCTAGAAGCTCTCCTTTCGAATGCTGAAATTAGCGACGTCTTTCACATGCAAGTTCTGGAGACGAGTAACCTCTTTGGTCGCCTCTGAAGTATTCTTCCACGAAGATTGAAGGTCGTCCTCTATCTTCTTTAACTTCTTCTTCAGCTGATGGACTTCCTTCTTCAGGCTTTTTATTAAGGGTTTCAGGGGAACCCCCTAAGAAAGTGGGTCAGCATCGATGGAAGACTACATTCAAGGTATGAAAAATACTCAAAGGTATGGACAAAAAAAAATTCACTTTTATTTAATCAAAAATTTTGAGTATAAAGCGAAAAGGGGTCGAAAAAGCAAAATGTACAACTACTCGAGGATTTCAACCTCGGGAGGGGCGATGGAAGATGGAACTGGAGTGCTCTCAATTGCCTCGGGTGCCTGAACTAGCTTGGGCACTTCTGCAGTAGACTCAGACGGACCAGACGTAGGCTCGACGAAGGAAGGATTGACCACGACATTGGATGGTCCCACATTTGTCTCATCTTCCTCCTCCTCCAGAAAGTCGAGGTCAAGTTTGGGGAATCTCTGAGCCACCCTACCTTCACAGAGCTCGAAATCCTTGATGAACGCCTCCTGGCCGAATTCGACGTTCAGGTTCCTCATCTCAAAAGAAGCCTTGAACTCTTTCACAGCCTGAATCATTGCCTCCGAGATCGACTTCACCATTCAAACCTCCAGTTCGGTGATCTTATTCTCTATTTTCTTCCTCCTCTCCTTCTCTAGGGCCAGTGCAGTCTTGAGTCAGACCAAGATGAACTCCTCCTTTCGAAGCACCCCCTAGAGACTTTCGATGTCCACCACCTACTCCTCTGCAGAATGCTCGACCTCGGTGACCCTCTCTTGAAGATGATAGATCTTGGCTCGAAGGCCCTCTTGGACCCTCTATGCTTCTGCCTCCTGACAGTGTGCCCTCTTGATATAGAAAAGCATATGATGTTCCGACTGCAACAAACGATTGATGTTAAAAAAAAAGAAAAAAAAGAGAGCAGAAAGGTCGAGCGATAGAATAGTTATCTTGAGGATGGTTCCGAGAGAACTCCAAGCGAGCTGTAGTGGGTCAAGGTCGGCTATGTGGTCCACCACCTCTGGCATGGCAAATCTATCGGTTAGATCCCGGACAATCTCTAGGTTGTCGAAGGGATCCTTCCCTTGTTCATCACTATCACCATCCGTCCCACTAAGGCGAGCCTTGTGGGATGTCTTGCCGATAGCTCTCTTTTTCTTCCTTCCTTCCCCTACCTCTCCCTTGGCAGGGGGCTCCGAAGCCCGATCCTACCGGAAGGACGCGAGGGCATGGGAGGCACAGAGCCCGCACCATCGGTGCCAACCTCGGTAGCTAAGGCAACTTCGGTGCTGGCGATGACCTCGAGCGCAACGATAGTGGAGGTGGGAACCACGGAGCTAGAATTGCTGACCTTCATCCCCTTTGAGCTATCGCTTGATACCTTCCCTTTCCTCTTCTTGGTGTAAAGCCCTTTGGTAAGCATTTTGATGGCTTTGATATCCATTTTTATGTGAGCTCAGAAGTGGCACTCCCAAGTCTTGGAAATATGAGAAGATAGGTCATGGGAAGATGTGAGCCAATCGAAAGAAGAATCAGTCTCAATAGTAAAATTCATAAATTGGGCTGGCTCACTCTGAGACTAAGTCGGCTCAGTTGGAAACTAGGTTGGCTCAGTCTAGGACTAGATCGACTAGGTCTTGGAGGAAAATTCAGATAGAGAGCAGCATTTTTGGGCTATTGGTATGGTACATAACTGGATCGGCTCGATCTGGGACTAAGCCAATCCAGTCGTAGGTTAGCCGACTCAGTCTGAAACTAGGCCGACTCAGTTTTTATGGGTTATTATTTTGTGTACGTGGGTTGTTTGGGTTTGAAAAGTTTTTCTATGAGCTTGGGCTTGACCCTTAGTAAAGTATATATACTAGAAATAGGTTAAGATTGTAAGGATGCTGAAATATGCTGAATAAAAGCTCTTTTCTTTCGAAAATCTCTTCTTCTCTATTTTTTGATTTATTTGATCGTGCTTTCATAGAGATCTCTAAGAAGTACTTTCTTGTTGCTTGGCTAATCACCGGCGTCCATGCTAATTCATATGGGAAGAGCGCATATTTCCAACATTTGGTATCAGAGCAGTGTTGCATGGAAGAAAGGAAAACAGCTAAGATTTACTACATCTAGGATCTGTTGTATCAGGTTTTATCCTAAAACTTCTAGTTTACTTCATGGTTCTCTCTAGATTGAGGTGGAGATTGATTACACGAAGGAACAATGATATAGAAGTTTGGAAAGAGGATCTAGGGCTAGTTAGATCTTCTATGAAGGATAGTTTTACTGGTGTGTGATCGTGAAGAGTGTTAGAAATCTATTCTTGACTTGTTTGAAGTCATTATTAGATATATGAGCCCTAGAAGCCAGAATTGGATGACACTTGTAATTCACTTCTAGGGGCAAAATTGTAATTTTGACTAATATCAATAAAATAGGTTATTTTCTATCACATATGTGTATTTAGTGTCTGTGATACATCCTTTGAGTTAATGGTAATGATAATTCATATTTTCAAGAGTTGAAAATTTAAGACATGAATAAACATTATTAACTCATAAATTGCTCCCGACCATAGGATCATCACGAGGATGGTGATTGATCCGGAAGGTTGGTGTACAATCGCTTCTCTTTAGTAGATGAGTCTTGAGTCTACGGTGTGGAGACACCGGAGTGAGAGTATAGGTACTCGTTAGAGAACGAGGGCACTGAGCATGACCACCTCGAGTAGTCATTAGGGAAGTCTACCTTCTCGTCAATGACTGACTCGATGCTGCAGTAGTGTGTCTGGTTCTTTGATCTGAGGTGCATCGGCAGTTCACCTTGAGGGTGTTATAGTTTGACTACACCATTACTCGGTCTCCTAGCCATATGGAACCCTGAGGTGTATGTTGGCTATAGCATGTTCATTGTAGGAACTGGATGGCATCAAGATGGAATCTATCTACCTCGGTGGTAGAGGAGCAGCCCTATATGATAATCATGAGAATCAAGTCCAGAAGCCCATGGCCATGGCAGAGTGAAATAATAGAAAGAGTTTCTATTTAGATTTTCACATTGGACTTGAAATCGAATGATTACATCATATGACAGAAGACTAGGGTTTGACGAGTTTCACCTTAACCCTAATCTGATCGGGGCTCAAGATAGAAGAACTTGAATCACACAGGTAGCTGCACCAAGAGGTTCGCATTCAGCTCTGATGGGTTGCCACCATATACTGCTAGGTGTCACTGGTGGATTTTGGGAGCAATTAGAATGATTTAGATGATCGATCATTCTAGCTGTTCGAATCAGAAGAGTTTCTGATCCATCGAAAGGAGTTTCGATGATGTCGATGATAGAGATCATGACATATCCCATTACCATACAGAACTGAACCTAACTGGGTCACACAAATAAGGGTTTGAATCTGGTGATCATCAATTGAACTGATCTAGTTTCAATTGATCTGAATGAGATTCAATTAGGTTCAAGGAAAATCGTGCTAGCACTCGATTGAACCTAACGTTCTTCTTTTACTATCATAAATAAGTTGTCCTGTCTGAGCCAAAGGGAGTTTGTGCTCAATCAGAGGCCTTCATATGGTCTGACTGGAGGTTGTCCAAGTCAAAAAGGTTGTCTTATTTTGTAAGACATTACCTGCCATTTTTGGTCACCTGCCATTTCTTGTTCTTTGACTTTGGTCAAAAGTCTACCTTTGACTGGTCAAACGTTGACCATTGACACTTTGACTTTTGACCACATGTCACGCACCTATTGGAGAGCTGGTGGGGGCCTGTCCCCCTGCCAGAACCTGGCAAGGAGGAGGGCGCATGCCACCCTAGGCGTGCGCCCAAGTTGGAGGCGCCTAGGAGTCCTTGTTGGACAAGGACTCCACCTTCTCCCTTTTGGATTCCAATTAGAGTTCTTCTAAGAATCCAGTTTGACTGGTCTTAGGCACCCTCTAAGGAGGAATCCAGGGGACTCTATTCCCACCAATCAGATTTAGATCTGATTTCACAAAGGATTGTGATTGGTTGGGAAGAAGAGGAGTTGGATCACAGTTAGTCTATAAATAAGACCCTGTGCCCAACTCAGATTGTATGAAACATGATATGATTGAGAATCATAATTCCCATGCCCAAGGCTGCCTCTCCCCTCTTCCTCCATGCCAAACCTCCTTCTCCTTCTCCTCTCCACGTCCAAAAGGGTTTTGGACTTTGGTTGGTGCGATCCAGATCAAAGAAAGGCGATCAAAAGCAAGAAGGCTGCGCTGCTGCAAAGGACGACTGCTGATCTTCAAAAGGAGTTTTGAAGATCCTCCAGATCAGATCCAGATCTGATTTTTGGAGACGTGATAGAGAAGAAGAGGATCTTCTAGATCCAGCCTGAGTGGATACCGGTAGAGGCCAGGCGCTTGCGTGGCTAGATCCAGAACCTTCCGCTGCATACAGGATCATCAATGGGTAATAGGATTACCCAAATCAGGTAAATTAAATTTGATTTAATTTATCTAATTTTTTATTTAATTTCTAAAATAATAATAATTAGATCTAAAATATCTTAGATCTGATCTAGATTAAATAAAAAAATTTTTGAAATATATCTCTTGATCTGATCAGATCTGAACGAGCTTGGTCCAAAAAATCAGGATTTCCCTTCAACTGGTATCATAGCCAAGGTTCTAAAAGTGTTTAGATCTAATTTTAAATTTATTTTAATTAGAAAATAAATGATTTTAGATATCACATGAGATGTGATCAGATTTGAAATCAAAAAAAATTAAAATTAAATAATTTGGATCTAAGATTAGAAAATATGCATGACTAGTTCTAAAATAGAATAGTTCTATAGAATAGTCTTGTATGTTTTTAATTTAATTTGATTAAATCATATTTTAGATTAATTTATTTACTATTTTTTAATATTATAATGGTTATAATAACATCTAAAAAATAGCAAATAAAATTATTTAATTTTTAAATATCATATGAGATATGATTGATGCATGTCTAGACTAGTTATAAAATAGTTCTATATAACTATCTAGATTAGAATTTATTTTGATTAGATCAATTTAAATCTAATTTTTTAGATTATTATGAGATAATTTAGATCTGAAAACATGCATGATTCGATACATGAGATGTATGCAAAATATGCCATGATTAGATCTAATTTGTATGTGAGATATATGATATAGATCTAAAACTATTTTGTATTATTGCATGTTCCTAATTAAGGCGTTCCCTCTTGGCCGTCCGATCATAAGAACGAAGAAGGATTTAAAGGCCCTCTTTTTTCACTCAATGGGGTGTTCTTATGATGTGTAGGGGTGCTGCACGTTCGTCCTTAATCAGAAATCTAAAACTTACTTTCTGCAAAACCCTAGATTCTGAAACCCTAGGATTTATTGTGCATATTTTATTTATGAACCCTACTTAATTAAAAATTAATATTATAAAATATTAATTAGATCTAAAATTAATAATTTCAGATCTAAGATATATTCATAATACTGGATTCGGGCTTGGGTAGCTCAATTAGATCTAATCGGTTGATCAAATCGAATCAAGAGTTGGTTAGAGAGGATCAACAATGCTTAAATTGACCAGCCTAATAGGATTAAGTCCGGGTCAAGATCGAGTCATGATCAAGCAAGACCTAATTAGGCTCAGAGGTTAGAGTCTGGATTGTAGGCTAACCCAATTGGTTCTGACTCAATAATTTGGTGTCTAAGATAAGTTTGGCACGTACGATTGACTGATTTTTAATTGGAAGCTACTCGACCTGAATGCGTTCTTGTATGAGTTAATGGTATATTCCTTCCACCGATCTCACTTACTTGGCCATATCTGTTGACATAGTTTTGATCTGAGGTGGTCAATAATCCGAGCTAACCCATGCCACTAGGTTAGTCATAATTGTTATGACTATGATAAGTCTAGTTTAATGAGACCTAAATCAATTCTTTCTAAGAAAAGATTAAGTCTGAGGTCTTCCACCATTGTAGATGTGCAGGCCCTTCTCGGGGTTGATTGTTCTCGACTGGATACAGTGGCTCAGTTGCATCGGGAAGATGCAACCATGTCTATTAGGCATTGGATGCTATGGGCTGGAGGATGAGTTGGGCTCAATATTCTAGATACGGTGAGAGACTCAATTAGGAACCCAGTCTGTGCAAATGGTGGGTCTGACTTAACTAAGGAATGGATCAATATTCTAGATACGATGAGATTCATGAATTAGAGATCAAGTTTGGGTGCACCATGATTAGAGAATCATTGAACAAGAGTTGTTCACTCATTGGCTAACCCATCACCAATAACTGTTAGGTGAGGTGATGAGTCAGTTGGTGAGACCGCACAACCCACTAGAAATCATTAATCATGAAGATTTTTGCATCTCTATAGAGGGAGTGTACGGATCCGAGAAAATAGTGGAAGCTAATTTGTTTAAAAATAAAATCTCTAAACAAATTGGT
Organism: Cocos nucifera; assembly: GCA_006176705.1. NCBI lineage: Eukaryota > Viridiplantae > Streptophyta > Magnoliopsida > Arecales > Arecaceae > Cocos > Cocos nucifera. Next base: position 4,137 of record QRFJ01006088.1, on the reverse strand, counting down.
CAAGTCATAATTATAGTATCTAATTAGAATCTTTGACTCTCTACAGAAAAATATCTATGTCCAACCCATTAGCACGTATCCTGGACACACACAGACCGAACCCAATTATAAAGATTGGCTCAGGAACTACAAAATTATTTTGGGTTCCGAGAAGTTAACCCATGTTTTGGACCAGGACCCTCCCACCTTGCCAGCGCGTCCATTTATTGAACAGAGAGCGTCTCTAGAGAAATGGATAGACGAAGATAATAAGGCTAGATATTACATGTTGGGCTCGATGTCTGATGAGCTCTAGCGCCAACATGAAGATATCGGTATTGCTCGCCAAATGTTGGCTCACCTGTAGGAGATGTTTGGTGAATAGAGTCGCGCAGCCAAATATCAAGTCACGAAACAACTTTTTAAGGCTAAGATGCATGATGGGCAGTCAGTCCAAGATCACTGTCTGACAATGATCAAGGACATGGAAGAGCTTGAGAAGCTCGGTGTAAAGTTAGACTTGGACCTGCAGAACGATATTATTCTGCAATCCTTGACTGATGCATATGGGTAATTCATCATGAATTACCACATGCATAAACTTTAAAATTTCTTGGCCAAATTAATGAATATGCTGGTTACCGCTGAGCTTTCTATGAAAGGTTCTAAAGACTCAGTTCTTACTATGGAATGGACTTCTTCCAAAAGAAAGTCTTATGAAAAAAAAAAGTCTGCAAAAAAGTAGAAGGTGGAAGGAACAAAGAAGAAGAAGGCAGAGCCGAAGAAAAAGACCGATGTCAAAGGAAAGTGTTTCCATTGCAACAGTGACGACCATTGGAAGCGGAACTACCCTACTTACCTGGTCACCCTAAAGAATAAGAAGGAAGGTCCTTCTGGAGGTATGCTCGTTATTGAGTCTAACCTTATGGTTTCTTCTGCATCGAGTTGGATGCTTGACTCTGGTTCTAGTGCTTATCTATGCACTTCCATGCAGGGTCCTGAGGATAGCAGGAGACTGAGAGATGGAGACATGATCCTATGCATCAATAATGGAGCAAGAGTTGCTGCAGTAGCCGTGGGAACATACCCTCTTTGATTACCATCTGGTTTAGACTTAGTTTTGAAAGACTGTTATTATGTGCCTGCAGCTAGCAAGAACTTGATTTCTGTTTCATGCTTAGCACTAGAAGTCTATGTGATTACCTTCTTTAAGGACCATTGTAACATTCTTTATGAAAGAAATAAAATTACAAATGGTTTCCATATTAATGGTCTTTATCAGCTACATATTGATGTACCTATTCTAACTATCAAGCAAAATGTAAATGCCAAACGACCTAGGGATAGTCCAAATGACAGGTATCTATGGCACCTAAGATTAGATCATATAGTAGAAGATAGGATCAACAAATTGGAGAAAAATGGGCTATTGAGTTCATTGACTTTCGAGTCGTATCCAACTTACGAATCTTGTCTCTAAGGCAAAATAATCAAACTCCCTTTTGTTGGACATGGGAAAAAGGCCACAGATCTTCTTGCCCTAGTACATACTGATGTGTGTGGCCCATTTGATGTGCTGGCTAGAGGCAATTTTGTCTACTTCATTACCTTTACCAATGATCTGCCTAGGTATGGGTATGTGTATCTTATGAAATACAAGTCTGAAGCTTTTGAAAAGTTCAAAGAATTCAGACATGAAGTAGAAAAACAAACTGAAAAATCCATTAAGATTCTTCGATCAGATCGAGGAGGTGAATACCTTAGCTGAAAATTCCTAGACTATCTTAAGAAAAATGACATAGTCTCTCAATGGACTCCACCAGGAACATCTCAACTCAACGGAGTTTCAGAATGGAGAAATCGGACCCTATTGGATATGGTTTGATCCATGATGAGCTTCACAGACCTCTCTGATTTTTTTTGGGGACATTCATTTGTTAACTTCAATTTTATCTACTGAATAGGATTCCCTCTAAGACCGTTCCTACCATACCGTATGAGATATGGCACAAGGTAAGAAATCAAGTCTGAGTTATCTCAGAAATTTGGGGTTGTTCAGCTCATGTCAAAGAGACAAACAAGCGGAACAAGTTAGGAGTTTAGGTCTTCAGAGCTCAGATTCATAGGATATCCCTAAGAGTCCATTAGGATACTAATTCTACATTCCAGAAGACCATAAATGTGATTATGAGTCGACATGCCACTTTTCCTGAAAAATCAGTTTTATTCAGATAGCGGCATTGGAAAAGCTATCAAGCTTGATGAGAAAGTCTCACAAGTACAATGAGCTAAGGACCAATTGGAACCAATAATAGGTCGAGCCAATAAGAAACACTTACTCCTCGACACCTCGTAGATCGAAAAGAGTTTTTCCATCCCCCTGAGAGATACTTAGGTATTATTTCAAAGAAAGTAGAGGAAACGTTCCTCATGGGTAATGGTGCTCATGGTGATGATCCCAAAACCTACAACGAGGCGATATCGGATATCGACTCTGAAAAATGGCTAGAGGCAATGCAGTTAGAAATTGACTCGATGCACTCAAACCAAGTTTGAACCTTGGTAGATCCACCAGAAGGTATAGTACCTATTGGGTGTAAATGGATCTTCAAGAGAAAGATTGGTGCAGATAGGAATCTAGAGACATTCAAGACTAGACTAGTGGCAAAAGGTTATAGTCAACGCGAAGGCATTGACTATCAGGATACCTTTTCCCTAGTGGCTATGCTAAAGTCCATTCACACAATGCTTGCCATTGCAGCCTATTTCGATTATGAAATATGGTAAATGAAATGTAAAAATGGCGTTCTTGAATGGATATCTTAAGAAAGATATCTATATGGAACAGCTGCTAGGTTTCACATCCAGTGATATTGATCACAAGGTTTGTAAACTGCAAAGATCCATATATGGACTTAAGCAAGTCATCTCGGGAGCTGGAACACTCCATTTCATGATGTGACAAATGTTTGGTTTCAATCAAACAATGAAGAGGAACCGTGTGTGCTTCAAAAAGGTCAGTGGGAGCACTGTTGTCTTTCCTTGTATTATACGTGGATGACATCTCCTTATTGGGAATATATATTCCCATGATGACAACAGTCAAATTATGGTTGTCCAGAAATTCTCCATTGAAAGACCTAGACGAAAGCTCCTTTTATTTTAGGAATTAAGGTCTATAGGGATAGACCGATAGGATCTAGGACTTTCACAGAAGATGTATATAGAGAAAGTACTAAAAGAGGTTTAGTATGGAAAACTCTAAGAGGGGATTAAATACCTTCAGAAACATGGTATTCATCTTTCCAAGAATGATGTGCCCTAGCACACTGAGGAAATGGAATGGCATGAGCAAAGATCCCTTTGCTTCTGCAATAGGGCAGCCTCATCGTATGCCATGCTATGTACCGACCTGAATATAGCCCAATGCTGTGAGTGTCACAAGCAGATATCAATCAAATCTAGGTGAAGAACATTGGACTTCTGTGAAATGTATCCTTAAGTAACTTGAGAAGAACTAAGGATATGATGTTGGTCTTTGTAACCGAGAACTCCAAGTCTAGGGATTAACACAGATCGGATTTCATATCCGATATAGATGATCGAAAGTCGACATCTGGAATTCTATTTATGTGCCAATGATGGTCCTGTCAGCTGGAAGAGTTCCAATGCAAACGGGTAGCAAATTCCACCATGGAAGCAAGAATATATCGCTGTATTCAAAAGCTGCAAAGGAAGCATTCCGGTTCAAAATAGTTGTGCTGCAAACAATTAGAGTAATGCCATTCAGATGCTATTTCTTTATACTGCTCGGACAATAATGGCACCATAGCCCTTGCTAAGGAGCCAAGGTCTCACCAGAAAATCCAAGCATAATTAAACGCGTCCCGATTACCACCTTCATCATCGCGCGGATTACCTCGAGAAGGATTATGTCGAGGTCAAGAGAGTCAACTCTCATAGATAAGTGGCAGACCCACTTACAAGCCGTTGGGGCCAGCAAGATCGAACCCACCTTTGAGCAAGATGGAACTTAGACTTGTAGCCATTGGCTTTAGGACAAGTGGAAGATTGTTAGATATAATGTGCACCTAGAAAGTCAGAATTAGGCAGGACATTTGTAAATAACAACTTCTAGGGCAAATTTATAATTTTGCT